>JANHGB010019318.1:49400-62106 GCA_026283785.1 Coracopsis vasa
CCTTAGTTACTGGACTGTTCTTATCTCAACCCGTGGGAGTTACATTCTTTTGATTCTCCTCCCCATCCCTCTGGGAGAGGGGGCAGGAACGGGGAGGAGTGAGCAAGCGGCTGCATGGTTCTGGGTTGCCAGCTGGGCTTAAACCACAACATACATTCAATACAGAACTTTATCTCTTTTTGTTTTTTGGGTGGTCTTTGTTTCACCTGAAAAGAGAATTCATATGCAGAAAGCCATTTCTTGTTCTCATATACAGCTCTCCATTCACTACAATTCAGAATTTATGTCTATGTTATAAATGATGAACTTGTTCCAGTTTTTGGTTTAGATCTTTGTCTCGTACTTCCCTTCTCTACCATCTCTCATCATCTAACTTGTAACATTTCTTTCTTTATAAAGTCTGGGCACTGCTACTACATGTCTCTTCTACAGCTCAAGCTATTTAGAGCATTGTTCTTATATCTTTTTCATCTTTGTGATTCTTCACTTAATTGCAAGTTTCAGCATATTTGTTTTCACTGGTGATTTTCTCCTCAGGTCCCTCCTTCTCTCACCTAACATATATTATTTAATTGCACTTTAGGATCTAGGCAAATTAAATTGTGCCAAGTATATCTTATTGTGCTACTTGTTAACTCATTTTAAGTCTCTTCTGCTATTGCAAAGTGGTTTTGGGTTTACTTCTAGGCCATATGCCTTCTTTTATATGTGTACTACACACAAAAGTCATCACATCTCATGTAGGATTTGAACCCATCTTAACTAAAATAGTTTTGGCACTAACAGTACTATAAATTACTGGACATCTGCAGAGATATATGCAGTCTAGAAATGTTTGATTAACAGCAGTAGTGAGGACAACCAACAAAGAACAGTACCTGTTCTTATAGGTCAACTTCACAATTCTTGTGCCACCTTCATATTTCCCAGGATGCAATTCTTTTAAGGCTTGTTCCCATTTAGAAATGACATCACAGATCTTTAAATAAAATATTATGGAGAAAGGAGAGATAAACTGAGGTGAAATGTATAGTCAAGGCTTGAGGGGAAAGTACGTGAAAAAGGTATTGTGGAACACAGAAGATAAACAAGCAGACTGGATCAGTATAAACAACCAAAAATGACAAGCAATTCCTTTTTCTATTACACAGTATGTAATAATTAAAGCATTCCAATTGAAAACTCCATCTTTAATCTGCAGGGAACCATGGGTAAACGAATTCTGGTCCTGTAGCAACCCTGTGATTATGTCTATGTTAGCAAGTAGCAAAGCCCAGGAGGAGATCTGCACAGTGAAACACCTAAGACTCTATGCCCAACTGTATGAGTTTCAAAGTGTTTTCCTTTGGACTAGCTTCAGTCTGATCAAATGGCCTGAAAGCTTCCTACTGTGTTGGATGACATCTTCCAGTTCATGCTTCACGTAAAAAGAATCCATTTCATGCTTTCTGAAGTTGCTCCTTGATGTGAATCAAAGCATGGTTAACAGGAATGACTGGTAGGTTTGCTTCAGAGTGCCCCCCTGAGCCAAACTAAAGGACTAACGTATCTTCTGAATAGCAACTGTCTACATGCATGGCTAAACCAAACACTTTTGGATGTGAATGTCCAAACTTTGGGAACATTTGGTCCTAGATTCCAACTTTGTAACTCAGACATATTTTTAGTAATAGCATGCTTGATTTCTTTGGTTTCATTCAGCTCCTAATGATTATTCCATTCGTTTTACAAGTTGCCCAATAAAGGCCCCAACTTCTCTTTTGATAGCATCTCAATAAAAGGAATGTGAACGTAATAAGCCACATGAAATATGTAATCAGATATGCTAATCCTCTGTTAAGAAGCTACTGAGGTTGCCTTTCCAAGTAAATAATAACCAGTTAATATCCTGTAAAAGTGATGCCTTTGATCATCTCAACTCCTTCATTTACTCTTAACATCTCCTCTCTCCAAACAGTTGTTCAGCTACCAGAAAAGCTCCAAATTATCTGATCTGTATCAGGCCATGAAAGAGAAATATATCATTTGGCACCCCCTGTGGTAGTGTCCTCTTCCAACCATCTAATTTAAAGTTATTGGTATCTTCTCCCTCTGTTGCCCATTGTGAAATTTTATGCTGTATAAAACGATGTTCCTTACAGGTATCAGGGACTCTTCAAAGTTGTCACTTTGATGTGACAACAAATGTTATCAGTATGACATTCGTATGACAAATCATTCTCCCAGATTTGTTCCAAAATCTGATGTGTCTCATTCATGGCTAGCCTGCTCACTTAAGGCAGTTATCCACCCACAGTGTGGATAAAAATCTCCATATGAAAGCCAAATGTTAATACTCTGCTTTCCTTTTCTCTTGATGTGAGCCACTCCTCTCTTTTTTTAAACTGAAGGCTTAACAGTAAAGAGCTTTCTTCCCTAAGTACATCCATTGACAATGAAAGCTTTATTTATCTGGAGATAGCAAGGAGATACTTCATAAATACAATATATGGGATTTATACAGACATGCCAAGAGACTCACAGCCTAACATAAATTTGTCTCAATTAGGAGTGTCACATTTGATGTTAGTTATGATATCTGACCATGCTAGCTAGCTCAGTCATGTTTTTATTTTGTAATCAAGACAAATTAAAACTTATATTTGTGCTAAAATCTAAGCTGACTTTTTAAAAAATGACCAGTTTATCACCTACTAAACAGAATATACTTCATCTTAACTAGTATCTCAGACTAGACATATAATTATAGAATCACAGAATCATTGAGGTTGGAAAAGACCTTTAAGATCACTGAGTCCAAGTGTTAACTGAGCACTGCCAAGTCCACCACTAAACCACGTCCCTAAGCACCACATCTACATATCTTTTAAATACCTACAGGGATGGTGACTCAACCGCTTCCCTGGACAGCCTGTTCCAGGGCTTGACAACACTTGCTGAAGAATTTTTTTCCTAATATCCAGACTAAACCTCCTCTGTTGAAACTTGAGGTCATATCCTCTTGTCCTACCACTTGTTACTTGGGAAAAGAGACCGACTGCCACCTCACTACAACCTCCTTTCAGGTAGTTATAAGAAAGCATCAGGTCTTCCTTGAGCCTCCTTTTCTTCAGACTAAACAACCCCAGTTCCTCCAACTGTTCCACATAAGACTTGTGCTGTATGTAAACCCTTCATCAGCTTTGTTGCCCTCTTCTGGACACGCTCCAGCACCTCAATGTGTTTCTCGTGGTGAAGGGCCCAGAACTGAACATAGTATTTGAGGTGCAGCATCACCAGTGCTGAGTACAGGGGAATTATCACTGCCCTGGCCCTGCTGGCCAGAGTTTTTGATACAGGCCAGGATGCTGTTGGCCTTCTTGGCTGCCTGTGCACAAGCTGGCTCATGTTCAATCAGCTGTCAACCAATACCCCCTCAGATCTTTTTCTGCCAGGCAGCTCTCCAGCCACTCTTCCCCAAGCCTGTAGCATTGCATGGTGTTGCTGTGGCTCAAGTGCATAATATCTGATCTCTGAATACTGATCTAGATAGACAATACAGAAGTGTATTTGCTCTTGCTGCATTAAGAAAAATGTATTAGCCATTTAGCAGCTCTTCAAAGATGTATGCTGGATGTAACAGAGGGGAAAAAAAATTACCTTCATGTTACCCTGCAGACAATGTTCCATATTTCTGCCAGAAGGATCATCTGTGAACAGAGAAAATCCCATGTGGGATGGTTTCCTCATTCCTGTCTCCTGGTTCAGTCGCTGGATGAATTCATCGACTGTTGAGGAACCATCAAAACCTACAACCTGCAATGAAAGAGGAGTCGGTTGATGATAGCTTTCAAGAAACATGATATTGATGGATATCACAAGTACTGAAGCCTGGTTTCTTACAGAGTGGTGTCTAAGGATTGACTGCCAGCTCCAGTGACAGCACTTGCATATTGTCTCCTCTCACATTGCATTCTTTCTCATACTGTGAAACTTGTGACATCTCTCCCTTTTCCCCAGCTACCTTTTCTTCCTATGACCTGTGGAGAGGAGGCTGGATTCCCTTTATTTTCTCAGGAAAAATGGCTCAAATGGCAAGAAGGAGAAATAGCATCTATCTCCCAATATCTGATAAACAACACCATGGTGCCACCCACATGAAGGAGGCAAGTTATGATACAGTCCTCTAGTGCCCAGAAGAAAGGCAGCTGTGGTGGCTCACCTGGTAGGTTCCATTCATGAAGTGCACTGGGATGCTGAAGGGGAGCGAGTGGTGGTAGGGATTTCTCAGCAGGATGGACACAATCTCCATCCGGGAGGGCTTGGCTTCCCGCTCACCAGTTTGCACAGTGCGGTCTACTGATCTCTGGCAGTAGATGGCATACTTGCCTATTTCACTCCTAGGTGAAGATGTGGAGAAAAGCCACACACATGCTTTAAATGCCATGTCCTCTTCCATTTCCCATGCCATGAGGAAGCATTCTTCCCTGAGGCTTTCGCTCAAGCAAAGATACATGTTTATACAGATATCCTCATTCATCTCAACAGACTAACAGCTCAAATGAAAAGCTACAAAACAAACCTCAACTCCAAGGATCTGTAAAATTAAGGTAGACAGTGGACTCTCTAGGAAGTGCAAGAGCACTTCCTGCTCCTAGATGGACTGGACATAGTATAGGAATACCCTCTTCTATACCCTGTTGCCATCATAGTATCCATTAAACCAAGACCAGTTTACCCTCGAACTTGTCATCATACCAGCAGAACTTAGTTACTATCATGTTAAGTTCTGGTAAGTATTAATAATAAGTTGTAATGGATTGGTCTCACAGGATTATATAAATTGTGTTTATCAACTTACATAGTTATAAAATTTCTAAGTTTCCATGTATTAATCCTATCTGCCAACCAAAAGACTCAGAGATTCAAAGCAGGCTCAGGTTTGTTGGTAGTTCAGTACAGCATAGGGATAGTTGCTGATATGATCAGTTTACTGTCTACTGACAAAAGAGCTGCAATGAACAGCACCAAAAGGATATAAGTGTCTCTAAAGCCAGGCACTTACATGTTTTGCAAAAATGTTTAGAATGCATATACTGAATAAGTTCTGAAATTGAAGGATTTATATGAATTTATAACTGTGCTATCACTTTGCAGGGGAAATTAATTTCATTCAAGATGCCTTCAGAAGCTCAGTACATGATTAAGCCTCCAGTTAAATCCCTCCAAGCAATATGGAAATCAGGAGCTCTAGCTTTTTATATATTTTATATATTGCTCACCTCCCCAGTAATTCATTTACACAATTTTCAAATTGGGAATCTTGCTTTGATGAGAAGCTGGTGTGTCTGGCTTCCAAATGCTCCTGAGCCTTGTATCTTCTAACCTAGAACCGTACCCCACTGTTCTTCCTCTCTTAGAGACCGGATATATACTCTAAGGTCATCTTTCATGACAAACAATAGCTAGAATGAAGATCTAGTGTAAATCTAGACCATAGGCATTACGCAGTGTAAACATTCTAGTGTATTGTTTGCTGTATGAAACAGCGGAAGCCTATCTTTTAACTGGTCAAGAAACAGCCGTATCTGCTCCATCTAAAGAGACACAAGTCTAAAGCTAGGTAGAAGGACCTAAGTCCTATTTAGCAACTGCTCTAAATATAACCTAAACTGCTGCATATAAGCACAGTTTGCTGTTATTTCTGTATGTTTTGGTGTGGTTTTTTTTCCTAGCCCTAATATTGTTTCATAGCTGGATTGTATACATACATTTCCTCTTTGCTTCTTCTTAAACTTTATTTGTTATAAAGGTACTCTGAGGCTCAGAACCTAGCAGACCATCAGCATAGTAATGCTTGAAACTGATGCAAATCAATTTCACAGAGCCCAGCTCATCATTATGAAATTTAATAGTTCCTAACAGTAGAGTAGCTCCACTGCTGAGTTTGTGAGAATGGGCTCCTTTAAAGCGCTGGTAATGAACAAGTTTGAAAAGCTGGTTTCTAGTACTAGCCAAAAGATGCCCAACATGTTGCCCTAGCCAGTGGAGAGAGAGCCTGACCATCAAGGAGTACCTGATATTTGTATTTTTGCATCTGAGAAGGCATAGTAAATGTGAGGCAGCATATAAGAAAATAGAAAAAAACTTGATAGGAGGAGTACAGAGATTTCCTTTGCAATAGCCGACTTTCAACTGAGTTCCAAGCAAGACTGGTATTTGAATAGGAATATTTGTTTGAAATGAAACCACTCTTTTAACTATGTCTTAGCAACAGTATATTGTTGCAAGAGACAATTAGACATCTCCAGCTGTGACCTCCCAGCCAAGGGCACAGGGAGACTTGCTGAAGACCAGATCACCATGGAAACAAAGAGCACAGCATGAACACGGGGAAACAACTTCTGCCTTACAGTAGATCTTGCACTGTTTTCTTATAAGGAAAGTGTTAGATGCCAAAGAGGTAACAGAAAACAGTACTAGCATGTATTTCAGGTTTGTTAATTTTTCCTACTTTTTATAATGTTCTCTGCCTCACTTCTGTTGGTATGCCTACTAACCTGGCAGCAGAGTGTAATTACCTAAAATTCTAATAATTCATTCTAAATAATTACTTTGGTCTTTCTGTTAATAGAAGAAAGTATCTGCATCAGAAAAAAAACCTCCCTACGTAGCTCTAGTTGTATCTGCAGAAAGTTCTTTTGCTAGTATAAGTCACTCAGTTTTGTGAACTAGCTTAATATAAGTGACAAAATAATGTGAATGATTGACAGGGGACAGCACCATACCATTTGGAAGCTTCTGTTCCCTCCCTCAACTTACTGTTGCAGGTGTGTGTTACAAAATTGCTTCTGTCTTTATCCATAGTGATTGCAAAAGGCAATCAGCTTAGCAGAAGAAAATGCTCTTAGAGTATTTACCTGGGGTCAGCATGTCGCTGCAAGTGCTGTTTGATGTACCAGAGGAAGTGATGTTGAGGCAGGAATAGAGGAGCACACAAAGCCAGGAGTTGCCAGCACTGTGAACATAAAACTGGACATCATTCTTGTTCTGTACTTCTTGCCTGTTGTCTTTCACAGAATACTGCAACCAAAATGTTGGATGGTGTCTGACGCTTTTGGGAGTGACCATTTTAGACATGTGGTTCAAAATGCTTCGAAGGGAAGTGATGGTCAGAGGACAGACTGTTCTTTTTAAATTTTTTTCCCTATTTGTAACTGCAGATCATAGCAAAGAATAAACTGGTGAATTTTAATTTAAATTAGACCTATTATTGTTCAGCCAGATTTTATAGTCTCATTTGAGTTGGGAATATTATAATCAAGTACGTACATTCATGCTGCAACTTACTGATTTACCCAATAATTATAGTGCAAAAATCAGATTTCATGCTTAATAGTAGTATTAATGATTTACATGCTGTTGATTAATTAAAATGGAAATAAAAATTAATACCATGTGACAATTATAGCTAGCCAACACGAGCTATGAATTTTGATTCTGAATATGGCCCAAATAGATCATTTGCAACTGGTAAATGGTTAAATTCAAACTAAAATTTATTTTGCAAGTAGGTTACATCTGCAATGTTTTTCTTCACACATCAGTGCCGAGATTCTCTTTCCTCCAACACACCTTTAGTATTAGCACACTTTTATGAGAACCACTCTCATGGCTGATTATTAAAAATATGGCATTAAATAAAAAGCATTTGCAGAGTGGAAGTGACAAAAGGGTAACTGACCTGAATGACTGAGTGGTTCTGGGGTTGTCGGCAGCTGGTCTGTTTAACAAGCTGACAGTATATTTCATTCTGCAGCTCAGTATGTGTCAAGCAGACCTGCAGTGCTGTCTGGGCGAGTGACACATGGTAATCAATAGAGGGTGCCTCCACAGGGACATTGATGAACAGCTGACAGGACTGTAAAAGGGGGGAAATTAGTCAACGAAATACAGCCATTCTTCTCTGGTACTTTCCAGACCAGGTTCTCCAGATGTATTACAATTAAATCTTTTAAATAACCTTGAGAGGAGGGAGGAGAATAAGCACTTCATTCCCATCCTTCTCTTTTAGTTGTGGCAACTAGAAAATTCATTCAACCTCCCCCAGCCTGAGGATCTCACAAGTCAGCAAGAGACTTGAGGCGAAAGTGTGCTTCCTGTCTTCCACGCCTGTGCTTTACTTTGCTAAGACTGTCCAGTCTTACTGTTGATCTTACACTTAAAGAATGCAAAAATCAAATCTCCAGTGGCTTCACTACTGATCTTACTGACACAACTGAGTTTGTTAGTAAATTGTTTCTGTTTCCTTCAATCCAACTATTAGAGAGGAAAGCGGAAGATATGGCTAACTTTGAAGTGTAAAGCCTGTGGGGGATATTGCTTCTAAACCTAGGTTCCCTACAAGTAAAAGTTAAACCTCCAGAAGATCAATGACACCTAATACGTAACGGTCCTATTACAACTAAATGACTCAGCAGGCTTGTCTAAAGCAACCAATGGTGGCAGTAAATGTTGTGAAAAAAACCAACAGGAGCAAATAATGTTGCTGTTCCAACAACAGAGCAAAATAATTGAAACCCATCAATGTCTGTTTAAATACCTTAAAAAGTTTCAGAGCTTCAGTTTGTAGAGCCTCTGAAGGCAGAGTGGTGAGGGATGTCTGCAACCCATCTTTACTGTAGCACAACATAGGATGTTTCCACAGAGGACAATCTGAGGTAGCAGATGGGCAAGAAATGCTGGGTCAGAAAGAGCAGACAGATAACAGTGTCCACGTTGAAAAGGAGCCCTGATGAAGTGACAAAGCACCCAAGAAAGTAGTACTGAGATAGGCCACATTTATCTTTGGTGCCACTGCACTGACTTCAGCAAAGCCTGCCATGAACAGGGAGTCACTAGCAGTATTAGCCATCAGAAGTATTGCCATTTTCAATCCTGCTATGTCATAGTTTCTCATCAGCTGGATTCTAGTGAGAAACTGCTCAGCTCTGCATTCAGTCAAGAGACACAAACTCTGCCAGAGCAGCTGCCTGTAATGGGGATCTTTGTTAGTGCAAGTCACTATTCAACAGTAAGCAAGGTTCACATACAGCTCTAGGAATATGAGTGTGCAGGGAAAGAGTATGAAGTACAAATGCATATGTTAATACACATTTGAGAACATGATGCATAAACATACATGAATGAGAAAGTATCAAAGATGATGAGGAACAGATGAGCATGGATGTAGGTGTGAGGGCTTACATGTGCAGACAGAGGAACAGATGTGAAGGCCAATGTGCATGAAGAGAAGAACAGTATGCATGAGTATATTTAGAGAAGAGAGCATGTATTTGTATGGTCAAGATTCCCAGGAATGGAAAATCAGGACTGACAATAACAGGAAAAATTAAAACCCCAGTTCTATAATTTAATTTGAATTAATGTTACAGACATTTCAGATGCTTTGACACATTATGTGACAATGTGATGGACTTACCTAGTTTCACTACAATACCTGTATCCTCTCTGGAGATGTTATTGTGGAACTATGGGAGAAGGACACTAGATCACATGCTGTTCTACAGCGAATCCCCTTCTTGCACCTTTGGCTGAATTAAAACTGGGAAGTTACCTTTCCTTATGCTTTGCTACCATGGAAAAGAGTTTGTGGTTTCTACTTACTCGGGTCTCCCTCTGCGTCCAATAGTTTTCCAATGAGTTGTTCATATGATGTGCCCACTGTGGCATTACTGCTACCAGCTGCTACAGTCAGATGGTACAGCCAGGTATTCTAGGCATAAAGATGAAAACAATATGGGTCAATTCCTGTTTTCTATAAAGAGGTTCAGTCTGTACATCCCATTTGTTCACTGATACCAAAAAGTCTCTCTCTCCAAACAGACTGCCTTTTATACCTTCTCCTGTTTGGTGCGAATGAGTAAGTATGTGGGACTCTGGTCCTGTGGGTGAATCACCAACGTACAGTGAGATGAGAGAAGTCCTCCACCAGTGGCTTCATAATCTTCATCAGAGTCACAGGAACGGTCTACTTCTTCCACTTTGGACTCACGCATAAGCAGATGTCCTAGGGGACACTGTAAGGAGGAGAAGCAGTTAGCTAAATGCAGCTAATCTCCCACCATGGACAGGGAACACTGGAAAAGAAAACCCAGGTCAAAATGTTCTGTAAAATGTAAGGAATAAACTATAATTCAGTGTTTAACTAATGTAATTATATAATCTTGCATTTCTACAGGATCTCTTTCATCAACTAAAGTACTTACAAGCAATGTTACTATTTCTATTATTTTTCTTGGGAGACCATCTAGAGGTCAGAATGAGAATATGCAAATAAAGAGGTGGCCTTTCCCATAAGGTACTATTTTCTTCCCATTATACTTGGCAGGGTCCTTTCCTTGGGGAAAGGAATTACCTTGTCTTCATGATTTCGATAGTAATAAAAGGTTTTTCCAATCAGTGCACACCAGACCAGCTTAGAGTGACCATGCTTGACCTGTCAGGAGAACAAAGAAATACATGTTTTTAACATCAGCAGTGTTGCTGAAATGATTTTTTAGCATTTGAATTTTAATTCAACTTTCCCTTAAAACCTTGCATATATTATTTGTTCTATGCTAATATGAGCTCCTCTCAAAATATACAGGGCACCAGTTCCAAAAGCAGATAATAATTTGATGGGAAAGAAGTGCTTATGGAAATGTATCTAAGATTTTGTGAAGTATTTTACCAATTCATCACAACCTGTCATGTCTGTATCCTAAAATGCAATATTAAGAATGACCTTTTTGAGATTATAAAACCAAATCATTTCATCTCAGCAGGAAGTGACTTGTCAACATGTAGTCTAGGGAACTGCTTCCTATTGCAGATGAATCAGCTTCAGATGCAGGCTGTCTTTAGCCATCTTTAGATGCTGACCAGAATTGCATTTAAAAATTCATAGTAACTTGCTATGGAAAACTGATGTATGGAAATGGCATAAAGCATAAGAATTTTCAGCCATTGTACTTTATTTGTACTAATGTGCATGCAGTCTGTTATGATGGAAATAAATGCTAACCTATAACCATACAAGCCTATTTCTTTGAAACTCTCCTATAACACCAAGTCCAGATCAATGAAATATGACATTTAACAGGATTTCCTGATCATTTGTTGTTTTTTTGTTTGTTTCTTTTTTCCTGGGACATGCTGTGGGTTCTGTTGAAGAAAAGCACACATAACCTAGATATTTGATATTACTTACTATTTGACAAAGTCAGTATCTCTCAGTAGCCTTGCTTTTCCCATTCCTTATCATTTATATAAATGTTCCTGTCTCTGAAATACAGAAATCTACTACCACTCTCTTTCTTTCCCCACTTTTTTACCCCAGTATTAAAATACTGATTTCTTACTGACATTTACTGTGCAAACCGAGAAGCTGGTACACTGTCAATACTGAAATAAACTGAATAAAGTAAACAGTATTTTACCTTGGTGAGCCAACCTTTCACAGTGGGTTTAGCATCACTACGAGGAACATCAACAGGACTGGTCACTTGCACTCTGAGGATACTCTGTAGGACATGAATCCATTCCTCCAGGATATTGGGAGAGTCTGCTGTCAGGAAGTAGGTTCTGTTTTCTGTCATGAGCTGGAAGGAAAAGGAATGAGCAAGTATAAACACGCACACCTACACAGCTTTTCTTCAGCTGCTGAGTTTCATTGTTCCATACAGACTTTTTTTTTTTTTTTTTTTTTCTGGTGGTTCAGGAGGGATTTTGGAAGGGGGATGAGAAAAAAGGTGCTAACCCTCAAAGCCCAAGTGAAAGAACTGAAACCCAGATGAATCAAATTCTCATGAGCTCTCTTGCTGTTTCTGTTGGATAGTGTGGCTTTGTCTCCTCTCTTATCCTTTCTTGTTTCTCAATGCTGCTAATTTTTCATTTTAAAGGTGACTACATAAATGATTATTTTTTGCTGCCTTCATTTTATATTGCATTCTGCCTTCAATGGCTTGTGACTTTGAGAGGAAAGATGCTATGTATTTAATAGTATTAAGTATGAAGTTGCTAAAACTTCAGTTCTATAAGGGCAGAAGACAGATCACAGGTCAGGCTACGAACCTGTCAGAAAACGAGCGAAACTTTCATGCTACCTTTATAACGGAATCCTCTACAAAAATGACTTAAAACTGAACCCAGTGATGGGCTAACTTCTAATACTTCAGAAGTTGAATTCTAATAGGATTCAATACTTCAGATGCTTCTTCAGATCCTCCAGACATGTAAAGTCAGGCTAGCGATCTTGTGAGAGGAATCATTCAGAAAGAGGAGATCCTAGGTGCCACCTGGTTTTATTTGTTACAAGAATCACTTTCCCCCACAGATTTCAAGCTCTCAGTCCTAAATGCGAAAAAGGAAAGTAGTATGGTGTAAAATAAAACAAAAATAAAGGAGAAATTCTTTCAATTTCAAAAAACTCTATTTGGGTTACAATTTAGCTCTTTCCCCATTATTTATTAAACTAAATGCCTGGCTTATGCCAGGAAACACAGGGGCCAGATAGAAGTTGATATCATAGAATCATAGAATAGTTAGGGTTGGAAAGGACCTTAAGATCATCTAGTTCCAAGCCCCTTGCCATGAGCAGGAACACCTCCCACTAAACCATGCCACCCAAGGCTCTGTCCAACCTGGCCTTGAACACCACCAGGGATGGAGCATTCACAACTTCCCT
>JANHGB010019318.1:62206-72362 GCA_026283785.1 Coracopsis vasa
GCACACAATACTCCAAGTGAGGTCTCATGAGAGCAGAGTAGAGGGGCAGGATCACCTCCTTTGACCTGCTGGTCACGCTCCTTTTGATGCAGCCCAGGACATGGCTGGCTTTCTGGACTGCAAGCGCACACTGCCGGCTCATGTTCATTTTCTCATCAACCAACACCCCCATGTCCTTCTCCACAGGGCAAATTAATATCAATTAATATTGGTATCAATTGGTACATACATTCAGCCTCTCATTGCTCTCTCATCCAGCCACTGAGTGAGTGGTTATCTGCAGGATTAAAAAGCAATGCTTACCTGGAACGTTTGGGACCCTTCACCTCTGACAATTTGGCACGAGGAATTCAGCTCCATCTGCCCTTGCGGTTTGCGGATAACGTCACTCTGAGGAAAGAAAAGCAAACAACTTTTTCAAAAAACATCAGATAGGTCTTAGAGTACTTAAAGACAGCATAATATGCATGTGCAGGTTGGAGTCCGCATTAATGAGCTGGAAAGGACAGCTCGCCAAGTTGAATATGAGACAGTGTGATCCCACTGCAATGATGAAGCAAAAGTTTTCTCAGTAGTGGCAGACAATATAATGAGGTAATGACGACAACTACTATCTTATGAGGTCCAGACTGGACATCAGAAAAAAAAGCAACAAAACAACTTTGTCACTGGGAAGGCAATACAACACCAAACAGGTACCAAGACAGTGGCTGAATTTCCACCTGTGAAAGTTTTCAAGATTCAGCTGGACAAAGCCACAGGTAGTTTGATCTACAGCTGGTGACAGTTCCTCTTCAATGCATCAGTTGGACTAGTCCCTCCCAATCAACAATCTAAATTCTGAATCTTTATGAAATTATTTTTTATATACGTGTATGTATATATCATTTGTGTCTAATTTGCTTGTGAATTCTGATGGATAAACCTACTATCAGAAATAAAGATGCATTGTGCCCTAGGGTGTATTTTTGCCTTGTCAGAATATGACAGCTGAAAAAATAAAGAAGTTGAAAATAAATCTTCTCAATATTCCTGACTTGTAAGCCAAGATGTGTATATACACAGAAATACTGTGTAATTTATGCAGGTATTGGAGGAAATTGCTGTGACCAGAAGAAAAAAGTATGGAAGGTGAATATCCCTTAATATAATTCTCTGTAATGTAGCTAAGTGCAGCAGAATAACGAAGGCCTTCGTTAAAATGTGATATAATAAATATAAATATAAATTAAATATAAATATAAAATGTGCTTTATTGAATATATAAATTTTGAATGCATAATGCTAGGATTTTTAAAATAATGTAACTTCATTTGAAATGTTGTGAGTTATAAAAGTTATTTGAAAAGGTTTGAATGTACAAACATGTTCTCTCAATATTGTTTCACTGATCAGTGTAAGACAGCATTTTGTGTGAAAGCTTATTTTCAGTTTTATCCTTGTTTTCTAATACTTCCATGTCCATGTAGGAGGACGAAAATGAAAGAACCCAGCTTTCTTCCCCCTGAAAGCTGTGGTTTTGCTCAAAGACCCCTATACTATGTATCTGCACCCTCATCATATTGTAATGTATTTTTCATTTATTTTCATCTTAAACATGACCAAAGTTGGGCCATGCTATGCCTTCTGCTTTTCATCATCTGTACAAAGTTAACTGGTAGGTATCAAGCTTCTGTCCTCCTGACCGACCTTCCATCTCCTGGAAACTGCCACCATGAGGAGCTTCCCTGCCTAAGCAGAGATCCACACTTAACCTGTGGGTCAGACATAAAGCTCTCTGCAGGACATTCTGGGTCCACTCTGCCAGTGGTATCAGCCTGGAACTGTTTCTGCAGACAGCCTTCCCTGTGCCTCCACACAGGAGTAAATGTGACTCACCGGAGACTTGTAGTACATGATTTGTCTGTTTCTTAGAACAAACCATCTTCTCTTCCACATCTTCACCTGGCTGCCCATTTTCAGCAAGTAACCAGATTTCTCCATGGGTTCCTGGAGGGCAAACAGCAAAGGGTAAAGGATGTTATCTTGTATTACTCAAAATACAAATGAAAGAATGCTGAAATCAAGCTCAGACATTTGCTGCATCTCCATCCTTTTCTACTTTACTCTGCCTGATGGGAGTAGTAGCCATCCAAGGTCAATGTTCTCTGCTAAACATGAAAGAGTCCTAGAATATATATGTAGCTGCAAATACCCCATTGTCTGTGGTGTTTTAGAAAAGAGGATATCTAAAGATCATTTCATTGATTGTTTCAGGCACTGAAAACTTGTCTTCCTGCCATAACAGTGATTTTCCAAATAAAAATGAAAGCTGGCTCTAAGTCATTAGACTCTTGTTCCTTGTCTGCTTGATCACTTAAATCAAGACTACAAAATTTAATGCTGCCCATGCTTGAGGTTGTTTTTTTTTTTCTATCCTTTCTCCTCTTTCATCTGAATTTCCAAACTTGTTTTGTCACAAAAGTGGAAGGCCATCATTAAAGTAGAATACAACTACAGGAAACCAGTACAGGTCATCAGGAAAGAATACAGCCCTTGATGCTTACACTTTTATCCAACCACATAACAGAAACTGCACCTTCTTCTGAAGCGTCAGATAGTGTGTTTTGATACAAACCAGCTGGACTAACAGCCCAATCTGTTAGAGCATCACTTTGCAGGAGATAATATATTGTAGTTATGCTTTTTCACTTTCAAGAACAAGGCTCTGTTTGCATCCCTGCACAGCTGTGAGGTAGCAAGACTTACAGTGCAGATTCCACCATCGGTGGAATAGGAAGATGTTCGCTGTAGCTTATGTTCTGGCTCTGAATAGTCACCATCCAAGGAGTAGGCATCAGGAGGAACGGCATAATCACTTTCAGAGCTCAGTGAGGACACAGATACACCTGATCAAAATTAAGGAAATAATGAGAATAATCGCTAGACAGAAGTATGTACTGAATACTGCACACTCTGAAAACTGAGTTCACCATTAAGGTGTTTTTGTTCATGAAGAACAAATCAGATCAGACTTTGGAAACTCAAATCCCACTAACCAAACTTCTGAGACCATTTTTTATCTTAGGAAGACAAGTAGTGAGAGTGAGTTTTGGATACTGACAGTGTACAGTGTAAGAAATTTCTGCTGAATAAACAGAGACACATGTATACATATGTATGTATACACATGTATCTATAAATCAACAGACTTGTTATTCAAAGCACAGACATGCTGTTTTCAGCTTGGAAACATCCACTATAAAGCATCAAGCCCCTCTCATTCTAAGTAAATTCATTCTCAATGACCAGCAATGAGGCTTTGCTTTCTATGAATCTTCCACCACATGGCAATGTGCAGATACATCACAGCCAACACATCACAACAGAAGTTAAGACTAGATGTAATGGAATTCTATTTTATTGACTACCAATTGTATTGAAAATTCCATTCATGGATCCAGCTTAACCTTCCCTGCAGCCAGGAACAACTGGCTAGCCAGGACTCAAATCACCTGATGCCTCTCAAAGATAGGAAATATTTGCTTACTGATCATGAAATTATCAGCCAGTGACAGAGACAAAAACCATTTCCTTTAAGGTGTCAGTGCTAGCTTGCTTACAAGGACAAGTCACAATAAAAGTACAGATGGCTTCACTAGATATGTGATGAATATGGGAGATCAATCCTTCCCACAATCTGAGTTTACCAAGTGCCTGGATGAAGAACTACAAGCAGTAAAAGCCCATCTAAGAGGACAGGTTTCTACTGAGTAGCTGTTGATGCCTGCACACATTCTGGGAGAACTCCTTATTAGCGTCACCAAGGCTAAGTATTTGCCTGTCACTGATGATGCTCTTCAGAACATCTTGTCTTACCCATGAGGACAGAGTTCATGCTGCTCAGTAGCAATACTTTGACTTTACCTCTCTTCACTGCTCGAGGGCTGCCTGGCACGCTAGCTTTCCTGTTCTCGGACCCAGCAGTAGAAGTCCTGAAGCTGGCATGGGAACCACAGTCATCATCAGAACCTGAAGACTCATCTAAGAAAGGCATGTTGCTGATCTGCACGGCTTTCTGGAAAACAGACCTGTATGGTCAGTGTGTAAGGGAAGAGTTTCTCCAGGACAATCCTTGCTCAGTAAGGAGACAGAAGAATCACTACACGCCCTTCATTTTCACACTGCCTTGCCCACTACTGTCCAAGGGCTCCTAATTTCCTCCCATTCTAGTCTGAGAACTTCCAAACTGGACTCTCTAGTCTGATCTATTTAGGTGTCCTCAGGTTACACCCTCCTGCTCTTCCACAACACCATAAGGTCTCAAGAGCCCTCTTTCATTTCATTTTATTGTTTAGACTACACTCACTATCACCCCTAGCTTCTACTGCCTCATAGTGCACATAGCAGCTTCCTGGACTAAAACTTGCTGCAGTATTCTGTATTCCTAAATACATTTATTATCTGCTACTCCTTCTGCATTCTTTTGGTGTCCAGTACTTCCTAAAATTCTCTAATTTCCTTTCCTTCACTTCACAGCTTCATCACATTCTTTCTCAAATCACTAGCAGCCCTGGACCATGCTTTTCATAACAGGAAAAGTGAGGAAACTCCTTACCCCTTTCAGCGTAGTGTAGACTGGCACTGTGACATTTCTGTAGATGAGACAGGTAAATGGCCCAGAAGCTGAACACGAGAAACTGGAAACTGGGAAAATTCAGAGAGCAAGAGAGCAAATAATACAAGCTGGTGAAAAGGAGGAAGTTTTAATGGAGATATACATGTATGTGTGAAAAAACTTATGTAGCCTCTTGCAACATGAAACAATGGAGAACTGTCATCCTGGACAGTCTGGCCTAGGCAAGGCTAGGGGATGTGTTATTAATTATGTGCAACTCCTAGAGACAGCTGCAATGCTCCCTTCATTTAGCCTGTAAGACATGTTGCCCACCCCGTGCTTCCCATAGTACAATGGCAACCCAGTGCACGATGTGCAAACAGGTAAAAGCTGCAAAGGGGAAGGTGATGCTGAATTGCAAGACTAAAAGCAGGCCACAGACATGCAGAGGCAGAACAGTGTCAGCAAAAATGATGGAGATAACCCTGAAGATGTCACTGAATGTAGGGGCTCAAACAGATCAGATGTATCCTCATCCCTTCCTTTCCTTATTGTGGCTATCTACAAAATCAAATTTAGTTTGAAAACAGGCAAGGAAATTAAGAAATCTGAACAGCCAGAAGCTCAGGTCCCATACTGTCACTGTACACTCCCTCTAAGGATGGATCTTGTCTAGAACTTACAGCAGGTAGAAGTATCATTCACAGTGGCCACTTCAGACAACCTCATGCCAGACTTGGCCACAGCATAGATTCGACTCTCCTGGAACAATAATACCATGAAGAGCAATGGTCAGACAAAGCCATGATTCCCGCAAAAAGAAATGCTCATGTCATAGAATCACATCACAATCATACCTTTGGTCAGGAAGGAGGGGCCCTCTAAGAAAGATTGCTCTGTTCCACCAGATGATGTGTGAATGACATTAGTAAAAATATGCATCTGTGTGTGATTCCCTGAATCACAACAGGTTTGTTTTATAAATGCTACAGAGATTATATCCACAGACTTAAACACCTACATGTAATTATCAATAAATTATTATATCACAGCTTGGAAAAGCTGTTTCTTTTCACTTTATTAAACAATGCATTAAAATGAACCAAGAAACCCCCTAAACCAGGACAATTTATTGAGTCACCACCTGAAAAGGATTCCTATTCTCTGACAATGGAATGAAAGAAATGCCTGAAGTAATGCCAATAAGCCTGTGTCTCAGTTATAACAACATATGGAGCTTTCAGTTTAAAGAATCTCTCTGTGCTTCACAAATTGATAAAAATTCCAAGGAGGGAACCCAAACCTGCAACTAAATGCAATGTTATGACTAAGACATCAATCAGTCTAAAATGGATAAAAATCAAAGCTAGGAATCCTCTTGCTGCTCCTTAAAGCATACAACCAATCACCCTCAGCTAACACACATAATACACATACATGAAAGTATCTAAGACTGCAAAGTCAAGTACACCAAAAACAGTACAATACAGAATTAGTATTTTCTGTATGTACATACATGGTGATTTAGTTTGTAATGAAATATTACATGCTTTTTTTTTTTTTCCCCAGACACTTCTTATTCAGGGCACATAATAGGCATTTCTTATTGATTAAGCTGCTATTTAATATGCTATTCATGCTTTAGCAATTGATATACTTGGACACATTAATTTGGCTGTGGTCTGAAGACAAAAGAATGGATTTTTCATGTGGTGTTCCTGACTACAATACTGCAATGCTTATAAATATTAATAAAACATTTTACAAAACCCCCCAAGAGGGACATTGATGGGTGCTCTCACATATGTTCTCTGAAGTACCCAATACCTTTGGAGTACCCATTTCAAGATGTTCAAGACCCGACTTCTTGATAATTTAGCATTGTATAACATTGTTTGTAATTAAAACTGAATATAGTTGCAGCAGAAAAGCTCAGCACTTCTCTAATTAAATTTACTTGCCAAACTCAAGTTAGACGTTTAGGAGGTGTGTGTGGAGCTGAAGTCACCTGTGAAAACTTTATCTTAAAGGACTAGAAGAACCTTACATGGGAAATTTATATCAGAGAAAGGAATAGTAGCCAATCTCTGAAATAGGAATGCTAGAATCTAATCTGTTCTAGTATTCACATCTTACTTTGACACTGAAACTATCTGGTCTGGTCCATTCACTTGCATTTATGACTCACTTATCTTAAATACATGACAACAGAACTACAGATTAACTTTTGATGACCCATAAAGATAAACCACAATGCAGCACCTCCTGACTTTCATTTTTATTCCTGTGTATCATATTATTTTCTTTCACAGATTTCCCACCCTTTCCTCCCCCTTCCTTGTAAAGAGAAAAAAAATCCAAAACAAAAAAAACCCACAACTGTCAGTGGAACCAGCATGCCCCATGATCTGGAACTATCAAAATAGGTGGTTCAGAAACGTGACTGATGTCCACATGAAACAATTGCTTGAGACCAAGAGCTGTTGTAGCCTAACTACTAGGCATGACTCAAAGATAAGCAGCACTTCTCAGACTGTTGTCCTTGTATTTCTTACCCATGATGGGAATCTGTGCAGTGGTGGTGTGGGAGGTTTGCCTCCTGGGTCAAGTATGCCAGCCTCAGAATTCACAGCTTCTCTTTGCCCTGCAGATAAGCAGTTCATTTCTTCACACACTCCAGCTTCTTCCCTCACTTGGCCACGTTCTGTCTCCATTTTCTCCAGTACCTCATCATCATCATCAATGTCTGTCTCCTTTACTTGCCCATGGCAGGCTGGAGAGTATACAATGGGCTGGAAGGTGCTGGTCTCTAAGCTCATTATATGATGGAAAGAATTAGTCCCTGGCTGTGGCTGGCTGTAATGTCTCTTGGCTAGTTGGATACTATCTCTTGGTGTATTGGGAGTTCGTACTTTTGGAAATGTCATACTACTGCCAAGGTTGCATTCCCTCACTGGACAGAGGGAATGTGCTGTAACAGCTGATGTTGACACAACCAGAGCTGGCTCAGCAGTTTGGAGATGGCCCTCAAGCATGCTTATTTCTCCTGAGGAAGAGGAGTCCAGCTGGTGGGAGCGGAACCTGGCACTCAGATCATCAGAGAAGTGTGTGCTGTCCAAAGTCACTTGTTGCAAGGCGCTCACAGCACTACAGTTTCCTTCCAAAGATGACTGGTAAGTCAAAGCCTCAAGGATTCTTGTGGCCTCATCTGAAGGGCCCAGCGATGTGGGATCAGAGCACTCTAACCTGTGTTCAGAACTTAGAGCTGTGAATACATCTTTCTCTGTGGAGAGATTCCAGCTTAATGGGTCTGACATGAGCTTCAGCGTGCTCTGGGAAAGCAGAGATTTATCCTTCCCATCCCCAGTAAAGGTGTCATTGGTAAGGACTATATTTGCTGTAGAGAGGACATGTTTGCTATGTCCTGTCTGACACATCTGTCTGTAACCAGGTGTAAGGAGCACAGTCTTCTGGTCTATCTTTTCAGCAAGAGAGGTCTGTGATGCTCTGGCCTTCAGAGGATTACAGCTCCAAAGAGACTCAAAGGGAGGAATGCTGGTCATATCTACAATAGAGAACACATGGTTAGGGCATTTAAATGCTTTACTGTCTAAAAGTACACTTGCTTATGTAAATTGATCGTGTCAGTTGTATCTGAATAGCACCCAGATCTGGTTAGGACTGTAAGAATGGAAAGGAGATGGCTGGGCAAAAGTAATTCATCAGTGGTACAAATAACAGTTTAGACAGAAGTTCTGGCCTAGGAGCTTCCTAAAACATTGACAGCAGAAGCTAGAAGGGTACATAGAGAGAAGGACAGATCTACTTGCAAAAATTTCTACACTCTTTCATGAAATGCCCACAGCCAACCAGGAGGCAGGACGCTGGCCTATGCAAGCTTTCAGTCTAACTCAATATAGCAGTTTTTACTCTTACCTATCCAGGATTATGTCTCTTCTCTTAAAACAGCCATGAGAAGAAAGTACACCTACCCACATCGTACTTTGCCAAAAATCATCTAAGTGGCCAGAACATTGCTTAGTGTGGCTCTTGACTCCAATAGACCTACAGCGATTTATGCTATCAATTATGCTGGTATGGTTCCTCCCATTCAAAGGAGCTAGATGAGGCTTCCAGCATATATATGAACCTTCTTAACCATCACACCAAACAGTGAGGTTATTCTCTTTTCAAGAATTTCCCTAGAGCTTTTTGCTATCCTTTTGTGCTATGACTCAAGCACTGCTCTTTGTCAACAAGTTTTATAAGTTACTTACATGTTTTTGTTGTAAAAACTTCTTTATTTTTTTCTCTGTGCCTTCAGTTGCTATATTAGAAGATGACAAAAAAAGATGGATCCTAGATTGCCTCCATTATCTTTGGTCTATTCAGAACCTACACTTTATAATTCTTCTACTTTCTTCCTTTCTGTAATTACTAGATTTAAAGACAATCTCAGTTCTACAGGTTCTGCTGAATAGCACCTATAGGGTATAAGAAAGTGCAGATAAAACTTGGACTGGCAGAGGATGTTACTTCACTTTATGATTTTGATTGACCTTGGCATTTATAAATTGACTGACTGAAAAGAACCAAGCCATAAGATGCTTTGGAAATTGCATAGACAGGGGCAAGTGTGACTCTGCACAGCTATTGCTGAAAATGCTGCCTGAATGTCAGACTCTGCAGGCATTGCTTAACCACTAACGGGATTTACAAGGAAGTAGAAACAAACTGAAGACACAAAGTAAAACAGTGAAGGACAACCAGCAGAATAAATCACTGCTGATTGCAGAGAGGATAAAAGCTGCTCTTGGAAACGCAGTTGAGAAAGTTAACCATGAGAGCCTGATCGTAGCACTTGAGCCACAAGGAACTGAATGTTAACAAAGCTATTCGTAACATACAGCGCTGGCATACACAACCCTGGCACACATTTTCCCCTGCCCTGAAGTAAATCATTAGTGTAGACTGAAAAGAGGCTATTCAATTTAAATATTATTGGTATTTTTGCAGCTTCCTAGATGTGACAGGAGATTAAGCAGAGGAAGCTGTTACTATTAGCATGACAAGCAAGAAGAGATTTGTCTCTCTGCAGGGGCTTCTGAATTCAGCCTGGCACAGTGAGACTAGCAAAGGATAAGAGGAGAGAGCAGATCTGTTTACTGCCCAGAGAGTTGGGATCCAGGGAACACTTAATACCAGATTATTAACGCAGCTTACCAGCCATTCTCTTTTTGTAAACAGCCAGAGCCAGAGGGGATGAGGAAAAAGCCAATCATAAAGTATTTTGCTAGAAACGTGGTGGGATTTAGAAGGAATTTTGCCCTATTCCCTTGTTGTTGAGTGATAGGAATGCCAGGAAGACTTCTGCAGGAAAGAAATACCCCCTTCTTGCATGACCAGTGAAGTTCTGGAAACTAGCTCATCTTACTGTGACCAAACCAAGTTAATTTAAAAAACAAACAACTCCTCCCAAAAGCCAAAGAAACTCTTCAGTCACAGCCACTTGTCTAAAACCTCAAAATGCACAGGACAAGGATCTCTTGTATATCTGAA
>JANHGB010019318.1:77700-92967 GCA_026283785.1 Coracopsis vasa
AAAGTAATTCACTTAACAACATGTAAGAATGCCACATTCCTCATGTTATAAAGACCACAGGGCAAGGCCTTTACTAGAGCCAAAATACAAGCCCTGCTGTAGATGTAGCTCCTTCTTTCCATTAACTGAGAATGGAAGGGACTAAGAATTATCCATACTGAAAACCAGCTGCTTTTTTATAGTGAGGACATCTGACAAGAGATGAACTGCACTAAAGGATTACTTAAGACTGGGAAAAATCTCCTCCCAGGAAGTAGCATATATGGAGTCAGAGATGGGCTACATAATGATTTTGCAGAACAATCTATATGCTAGGAAGCCAGAGAAATACTGTGATCAGACTCCAGCATTACTCCAGTCAGGGTCTCAACACTGACTCAACACCAACATAAGGAAGTCCTTTAAGGACACTGACCAACCTAATATAATGAAAAGGGCTACTGAGGCCGAATGCATGGTTTTTTCTATTAAGAGCAAGGAATGAGAGAACTTTGCACTGAACAGGGCATAATTTTACAGCTGATCTGAAGGCAACTGAGAGGCTAATATGTAATGGAGACATAATCCATACCTTTGAGACATACATTACAGAGTCCCTCCAACTCGTAAAAGCTACAGGTCTCCCTGTAGAAAACAACTTTACCTGTTTTGCTAGCTGTGTCTCCAATCTGTTGATCTGATCTTCCTTTCCTTGCACTGTGCCCATCAGTTCCTGGTATTTCCTGTGCAAAGAGCTGTCTGATTCTCCAGTCTTCAAGTTAGCTAGTTTTATCTTCTGTTCCATAACTCTTACCTGTGATGACAATCAATCAGAGGGAGATTAAAAAAACCCAGAACAATGCAAATGAAGGAGCTACTTGTTTAGTGGTAAGATGCTAACTAAGAGCATTTGTGGGTTTCATATTCTTGGAGTTGGGAAAGGAAGAAAAAAACAAACCCTTTAGGTCACAGTTTATAGCCATATTTGTGAAAAGAACATTGTCCATTCATTAGTAATGCTGAAGCAGTAACAGATGCAAACTGAACCATGAACAGATAACCACATTGTGGATTGCGAAATATTTACATGCGATTAGTTAAATACAGGCACTATAGTCTATACAGACATATGTGCAAGGAACACCACATTTTCCTCCTTTGCAATACAGCAATCAGCTTTTTGCCACATTCATTACCAAGGTATACACCACAAAACCCCAGCCATTTGCCTCAGATCAAGATTTTTATAGGAAAGTATGCTTTTTTAATTTTTATTTTTATAGGGAAGTATAGGGAAGTGCCTTCCTCCTCCTTTTCCCAGCTTAGAAAATAGTTTGGCAACTCCTGGCTTTCTGAGAGGTGTTTTCTCAAGACCTGCTAAGGAGTTACCATGCAGGATTTTTCAGAAGCTTTGCCTATCTTTGAGCTCTTACTACTGCCAATGCTTGTTCGTCTCAGCTGGAGAATCACCAGTGTAATGCTCCTTCACTGTAGACAAAGTTTCAGTGCACTAAAATCTAGCTGCTGCTAATACTTTTTGGGGTTTTAGCAGATCTTGTAAAGCCTCTGCTTTCTTCAAAACCTGTGTCTCTTGATATGTCAAGTCTGTTTTATCATTACCTCATCCTATTGCAATGGATTATAAGACTTCGTTTCTAAGGATTAATGGAATTCCATCAACTTAACTCAAAACTGCTAATTGCAGCATTTGATGATGGCAAAATATCCGGTTCCAACAGATCCCAGAGAGACTAAACCAGTAAAGAAACCAACTCCAGATACCATTACTTTGGCATGAGTTTAGAACCAGGAAGTCAGAATGCAGGCAATGATGTGAACACTTCACAGTCTGTGCAAGAGAGTCACTCATGCTTTGTTGAGCAGCCTACACTTCATACTTGCAGAAGCTGTGTTTTGTTCTGCTGTCTGCCTGCATTAGGCAGAGAAGCAAACTGCCTCTTCCTCATACTGAACCAGAAAGGTAGGCACCCAACATCCGAGCCAGAAAACTAAGCCTGCTGAGTCGGATGTGTTTTCATTGGAGTTTAGGGTGATTATAGTAAAAAGAAATGGCTCCTCCTTTCTGTCTGATGCCCAAATGCTGATTCTGTACTAGAGGCTCACAGAGGGGACTGCAAACATGTGATTTCCTTAATTGAGGTTGGCAGCTACAGGGAGCCCATTGAATTAACAAATCCAACTCCTCAGACTCCTGGAGAGAAAGATAACAAGGGATTTTGCACTCGATGTGGAGCCTTCCCATTTGTCAGCTGCTTCTCATTCATGGTGAATATACTTTTAGTGGAAGGGAATAGTCCTATGCCTATGCTGTCACTTCTTCAGGCTGTCAGACAGCAATGAAGTATTTCTCTAGGAGCACTTATCTCCCGATGTGGATAAAGCTGCTGGAAAGGCAAACTTTGAGGGCTGATAGTCTTTAGAACTTGCCAACACATGGCTGCAGAACTGCTGGTGGCAGATTAGTGAAGGCAACCCTCACTTCTGCTGGTGGCAGGTGAGTGAAAGCAACCCTCATTTCTCCTACACCTTCCCAGCAAAGTTCTCCTTTTCTTGCCCATTCTTAGACCTGAATTTGCCTTGCTCTACATCTGCTCCTCTTGTCATTGCATCTTATTATATCATGGATAGCCTACTCCTGTCATTGAGACATCTGCTAGTATGAAACTTCTTCATTGGTCTGTGGCAATATCTTTATTTCCTGATGATGGTGTCACAATGACAACGTTACCTTTGCCTGTCCTGGCTGGGTGTGGACTTACTGATATCACTCTCAATAACAACTTTTGCTCTTGACTGGCAGTTGCTGATCTAGCATAGAGACCAACAGCACAGTGCCTAGCATCTTTCCTGTATTTAAGCTGGTCAGAAAAAAATCTTGATGTCAATATGAAACTGGCATGGAATAGTGCATTCTGCAGACAGAATACCTTACCAGGTACTTCAAGTTCTTGGTTCCTAGGCAGTATGATTACCTGTGCTTATAACACTGCCTATTCAGTCCTTCACTACTTAAGTAATCTTTGACAGCCATTCTTGGCCATCTTGCATGGCTTTTACTTCTGCACTGAAATCTGTGACTCAATGCTCAGCCCTGCAGCTCTTGCCCAGCTGAAGAGAGCTGGTTCATCTCAAACCTTCCCTTCAGCAGTGGTCTGCAGTGATCCAGGAGCTTAGAACATCTGTCCCTCCCGGCTCTTTTGTTTTTATAATACTCCTCACAGTGCAGACTGTAACTTTCCCAAAGGTCTGTTATTCTTTATAGCCTGTTCACAAGCTGAAGTCTCTATCTTTCCCCCCTTGTCCATTATTCAAGAAGCATAGAAGGACTCGCTTAGACAATATACCTATTTTTTAGATGGTTACAGTAATATGCATTGTATCCAGCTCTTACTGCCTTTCTCCATAGGGTCCTGAAGCCAGAGCAGTGATTATGAAAAAGTACAAAACAACTGATAGGCTTTGCAGATATTCCCTTTCACAGAACCTTCTCCACTTGTAGACAAGTCCTTACCAGTACTCTTAAGTACTTTTTTTTTCTCTGAGGACCTGCCAGGCAGCTCTATCCCTGCACTTTAACCCTGAGGTCCAACATCTCCTTGTTTTACCATAACTGAGCATGTTTATCATGGATGACAGGGCTAAACGCTGTTGAGAGGCAGATACAAGCTGCTGGTTTTCATGTAGGGTTGAACACATTTAGGCACCTGTTAATAGCTCAAGCTTAAAAACTGTGAAGGAGACCAGAAAAATCCATTTGCCACTGTAAATCAATGTTTTCCTAGCAGGGCACAGCACTGCAGAGTGCTGTCTATATGCTAGACTGGAGAGAATTTAGAGTAAAATACTGCTAGGCTTGTACCAAAGCAACCACAAGAGAATCTCTTACCTGTTTCTCTGCATCCTCAGCTCTTTGTTCTGCTTCTACCACTCTCTGTTCCAATTCCTGCATCTTCAGAACGAGAAGAGGAGGTGAAAAAAGAAAAGAAATTAACATCACCTGGAAATTCACCTGTTTTACTCAGGAATCTTCCATTTCCTGTGCAGGTCTACAGATCTTTGGCATCTTTTGGGTTAAATGGACAACTTTGACCAGGGGGAAGAAAAAAAAGCAATAAATTCCTTTGACCTTTTCTAGCCTTCTGCCCTACTTTGAATTTACCGGAACTGTTTTCTCATTAGTGAGCCTCATCATTCATTACATGGGTCAAAGGAACAGTCTTGACCTCATCTCTATAATTTACACACCATGGGTCCCTTCTAGAAGCCTGTCATCATCCTTTCTTGGGTTTATTTCACTTAGGATTCATTCACAATGGTAAATAAAAATGAATACATCTTAGAAAGCTCGCTGCAGGTTCCCTATGATGCCACATTATAACCCATGAATACTTCCCTTTGGCTTCAAAACACCACAGGTTCATAACAGACAAGATAAATAATGATCCTAGTTTTCCTATGCTTCTTTTAATTTTAAAGAGCTTTGCAAACTGACAATTCTGTGATTCTCTATTGGAGCATTGATGCTATTGAAGTCAAAGGATGTTGAACAGAATTTTATCTAAATGTATATGAATCACTTCATTCCCACTGAAATGCAGGTGTAGCTGGGATTCCTCTAACAACTTACTACTAGAGCTCAGTCTTTTTTGTTTTATTTTTTTACAGCAAGTAAGGATCTCATTCAGTACTAGCAAGGTGTCCTTGGTTCATCTTCCACCGCTTGCCCTGCTTCAATGGGACTCGGATTTAAGTCCAGTACTACGAAATCAGTGACACTAACTTTCGTCCACTAAGGTGCAACATCTAAGGAATGCTCCACAGAGTTTCCAGCATTTACTTGTGTTTTTTCTAATGAAGGAATGACATAGAATCAGCTTCAGAAGATTAAAAGAATCATGCTGCAAGCAGAAAACAAATCATAGAATCACAGAATAGTTAGCGTTGGAAAGGACCTTAAAACCATCTAGTTCCAACCACCCTGCCATGGGCAGGGAGACCACACGATAAATCATGTCGCCCAAGGCTCTGTTCAACCTGGCCTTGAACACTGCCAGGGGTGGAGCATTCACAACTTCCTTGGGCAGCCTGTTCAGTGCCTCACCACCCTCACAGTAAAGAACTTCTTCCTTATAGCCAATCTAAACTCCCCCTGTTAAATTTTGAACCCATTACCCCTTATCCTATCACTACAGTCCCAAAAGAAAAGCTCATCTCCGGCATCCTTGTAGGCCCCCTTCAGATACTGGAAGGCTGCTATGAGATGGTAACAAGACAACTCTCCTTTTCATACATACACATTGATCATAAGAGCAGACTGACACCTACCAACAAACATATCAGGAAGGTACATATATGTAGACAGCTCAACCGTTATATAACTAAAAGCGCCATGCCATAACAAATTCAAACCATGAAGATCAGAAAGTGCCACATTTAGCATGTTACCTCTCAGGTTTGCTTTTTCAGTGAAGTAATCAAGGACATCACAGTCTACGGAGCTTAATATCAAGGACATTTCTTTGGCAGAGGAATAGAGAGATTCCACAGAATATTGCACAGCCAGCCAAAGCTGCTCTGACCTAAGGCCTGAGAGTTACTGAGTCTTGGTAGAGACTGAACTCATGGCAATCCAACACCAACAGCAGTGGTCTGGGTTATGACACGAGTTTGTGTCTATTAGGAACAGAGATCTACCCATGCATTTATCTATTTAGTCTCTGGACAGTCATCACTATAGACAGGTAGCAGCCAAATACATTGGTGATAGACAGACACTAAGTGGAGCCCAAAGACTATCCTCTTAGACTAATAATCTAATCCTCCATAGGTGGGTGATCTCCATGAAAGGCTCAGGTAATTTTTAGGAAGGCAACACTGTTCTGACTGAAAAACACCTTGCTGTTCCAGCCTCACAACAGTGTGCTTTGCATTGCTAGCAGTCCTGGACCCTGATCAGGACAAAGAATGCATGTGGGGACTATCCCTGATCACTTAAGAGTTATGAAATTTATTGTGCAAGCAGGGTGACCTGGCTAAGTTCCAGTCAAATCAATTACTTTTGTCACCATGATTCCCTCTGTAGCCTTAAATGAACTTGCACTTTTCTTAACTTCCTGTACTACATTGCTGGGTTGTCCTGCTATGAACTGTTAAATAACTGCTGTGTTTCTCATGTGCACAAAATGATTACTTCACCTATCCCTGGCATCAGCTATCTCACTGGAATACTTTCAGATTTAACACATCCATGGTTGTAAGGCTCTTTCAAATCCCTCAATGAATTAATAATAATGCTTGGTATTTACATGGGTCCTTTCATTCGAAATGCTTTATAATTTGACAAATGCTACTAAGCAACTTTTCCCAGGTCACATAAAACTTAGTGACCGAGCCAACTTCCAGTAACTCTTCTCCCAAACATTAGCCCAGAGAGCTTGCATGGAGAGACACAGACCCAGTTGTATAGCCATGCTTGCATGAGACAAAGGAGGCTTTTTCCAAATATTCATTTTTTATTATTGAAGTACGACACAAGCAGGTTAAAAGCTACTCAGATGGTCCTTCTAAAAGCTGCAAAAGATCCTCCTATCAATCATTCACAGAGGTTTTCCCTTTCCTGATGGCTCAGAATATACTGAATAAAACTGAGTTAAAAAAGTTCCTGCATGTCTCAGCCTCATTTTAGTCCTGTTGTTTCCTTCCAGAGCTCACTCCTACCCAGGTCAACTTGCTGCCAAGGCAACAGCCTGCTATGTCGCTCATCAACAGAGGAGTATCCCTTTCTTTGTGTGTGTGTACAAGAAAGTCAGACTGGAAACAACTGCATGTTTCCAAAGAGACCAGATCCCTGCTGATATCCACAACAAGGCAAGACCCAGGTGTCTCACATCCCGCAGGGGCCCAGCAGGATGGCAGAGCTTTGTCTTGGAAGCCAGGGGCTGGTGTCCCTCTGTTGCACCGATCTGCAGTCAGGCTCTGTACAGCTTGGACAGCACTGCTTGATAGCTGAGACTGGGCTACTGACATGGAAGTTCACACCATGTGAATTAGGGCACTGGCAATTAAACCATTGGGGTTTAAATTCCTCATGTTCTGAACAGTGATCTAGATTATTCAATCTAAGCGGATTTTAAAAATCTGAAGTATTTAAACTGCTAGCACACATTGTACTACCAATGCCAGGCATGAGTGTTTAGGGTATTTTGTGAGTTAAAATAGTAAAATCTGCCTTTTAAATCATAAAATTAGTTATAAAGACTACTTTAAAATAATGTGGGGGATCAGGTTTCCAGATCTTTCAACCAGTAGCTTCCAGACCCCCAGGACAACCATGCTGGTGAGCAAGTATTACACCGCTGCTGACAGTGCTCTTCACTTTCACCGTGAATAAAAAACCACTTTTTTATTATTTATTACTATTATTATTTTATTTATTATTGTATTATTTTATTATTTTGCTGTTGCTGCAAACAATATCAGAGGATCTCGGGGGCAGCGCTCACCACAGGTTGGCAACACAGCTTCAAACCGTGCCCACTTCACATTTTTCACAATCTTTGTCCCGGCCCACTCAAATAACCTTTTTGCAGATGCAGTACTCTTTCAAATAAGTCCAAATATCTTCATTCTCACAGCTAGAACTGTAAGAAAAAATGGAAAAAAAACCCCAAACAGTTGCTATAAAATCTATGATAAAAATCACTGGAGTTGACATCACTACGCAGATCACATGTATCTCCTCCAGTTCAGCATCACTGCCCATCTGAAAAGGAGAAGGATGCAGTGTGGGCCAGAGTTCCAGTTGCTGCGACTGCTGGGGAGTCCTGCGGTGGCCAAGGAGAAGTGAAGGAGGGCCTGTGAACAAGTCATTGCACTGCAGTCGGGAACCTGAGGCACAGGACACTTCAACAGTAGTGTTCAGCATGAGTGTTGTGTGCTCTTGTGCCTCAGGAGAGTCTGCCAGAGCTGCCCCACAGTCCTCAAGGCTCCCTCCTTCCCACATGACATTCAGAGTAGGGAACTGCTAACCTGCTAGCTCTTTACCCTTCGAGAAAGCCTAGGACAATGCTGAACAAGTAGTTACAGTAACCTGATCACCAAATCAAGCTGCTCCTTAATCTTAACAAAGGGAACATTACTTTGAATGAAAGGCTGGATTAATGGCAGTCAGGTCCGTTCCTTGAGAAGGCCCCTGAAGTAGATGAAAATTTCATTCTCTACCATCACCCACAAACCTCCCTAAAGAGACAGTCAAAAGATCTTTCAAAAGAAAAAAAAGATTTTTTTTCTTTCCAAAAAGGAAGTTTGGTAGGTGGGTTTGTTTTATGTGGAGGCAGTCAGGAAGTTTCTCAATGCAGAAGTTAATAAAGCACAAGCAAAGTATTGCACATAAGTACTGGTCATCTTCACCAGAGCTGTGCCACATCTACACATGAATTTTTTAATGCACGTTTATCTAAATATACTTTACAACCACTTTCAGTGCTTCCCAAGATAAGTAATCACTAAGGCTCATCTCAGAAGCTACCTTGAAAAGATGAAGAATGTTCTTAGAATTGCATCATTTCTTAAAATATGAATAGTGCAATGAATGTCTCATGCAGTATAAAGGCATTAGTAGAAACACAATAGTGAAAGCAAGGATGAAGATTGCTCCACTGTGAAGCAGATACAGGTTGGATGTTTTTACATCCAAAAATCAACCAAAAAGAATATACACATAAAAGTTACATAATACAAAATGAAGCAGAAGTGAGTTTAGAACATACCTTTCATCAGGTACAGATTAAAAGCATTTGGAGTAAACTGCAGTCAGTTGTAAAAATTTCAACTTCATTAGCAAACTGTGACTGAAAGAAACCGTTCTCACTTCCCAATAGTAATTGAGAATCTGAGCAACCTTGGACTGACTGTGACAATGTAAGCCAAATTTTGAAAGAAGGAACCCCACAACAACCTAGAAAGTTGGATTCTATGCAAATTAGAGGTTAATAAAAAAGCTTTAATATAAGTTGAAAAAAATAACTGAATTTAAGGTAAAGAAAAAACCCCACCAAAAATATACATCATGATTAAAAAAAAAAAAAAACAAACCACCACAAAACCCCATCAAACCAAACCTACCCAACAAACCCCTCTTAAATCTTTGGCAGTCCTCTCCCCAAGAACTGCAGATGAGTTCACTTAGCACACTTGAAAGAGATTAGTAGGAGATGCCTACAAAACCACAGATGCCATGAAATTTTCCAACATCCAGATCTCAGTATCTCAGTCCTGCTTATCAGCATCACCAGAGTGTTTTGACTGGATATGCAATGTTATTCTAACACTATGGCAGTACACGTACCCCTATCCAGCCTTTTAGCATTACAGAATAATTTGCACTCCTGTAAGCTTCTCCATTGCCAGCCAAGTCCTGATCCTGCTGTTCTTATCCAAAATATTCACCTTTGCAGCTGCCTCAGTCATTTTAGATATCCAGAATCTTGCTGGTACACTCTTTGCCAGCACAGACCAAACATATGATATTCCAGTAAACAAGGCCAAATTCTTATTTTCACTAATACCACTTCACACCACTCCAACAGGCACATTTCTGTGTCTCAAGTGATAAGCAGAGTTCAATGACACACTGTAATCAAGGAAGGGATCCTCGCTGCAAGTAACAGTTTTATTGGATAGCTCAGCATTTATAGATTTTTTTGCTTTTATGCCATAACTCAGTGCAAACTAGAAGAAGCCATCACTGCCTCACCTTCTCAGCTAGCAGCTCTCGGATCTTGCTTGCCTGCAAGCGGAATTTGAAGAGCTGGGACTCCAATACAAGGCATCGCTTTTGCCAGTCCACACAGCTGCCATTCTCCACTGTGAGTTCTGCCATTGTGAAGTTAATCATACATTTGGGATGTCGTCTGAGGTGCTCTAAAAATCCTAGAGAAGAAAAGGGGGTGAGGAGAAGTGGTTTTTTAGACAGGTAAACTTTTCACTCCTTGTGCCTTGTATTCCTTCTTCCATCTTACAGGACTGGTAAGAAAGGCCATTTCCTCTGCAAGCAGAAGATGAAATGCTACAATCCCAAGTTACTGATACTGCCTGCTATCAGAGCTCACTCTTTTAACGGATAGGAGATAAACATTCAAATAAGTTTTCCTCTTTAAAGTGAGAATTTACATCATGCTGTATATTCCACAAACAGCCTTATTATCACCCTTAGAGACTTGCTCAGCATCTACCTATAGACTAGGGCTATTTTTACTCCTGCCTCCTTTGTACCAGTATGGCTACAAGCTTTCAAGTCACCAAAACTTCTTAAATGTAATTCAGGTCACAAAACCAATTATTAACTTGGGGCACCAGTGCCTTATCTCATACAGACTGTGTTAAGAGGATGTGATGTATGAAGCAACAGTGTTCCCAATCCCTAACTACTTGATACAGTCAGTCCACAATAACAGGAGCTTACCACATTATTTAAACAATTGTTCTGTTAAAAAATAAGGAGATCCCAGCCAGGAATAAAAGCTAGGGCTGAACAAGACATGCAGGTCTACTGAAGTCCTTGCAGACATCAAGAGATACACACAACTCCACAAAGTGGAAAAAGCTGTGTTTCTTTGAAGTTGTTTCATTGTCTTAGTAGTTGTTTAGACATTTCAGATAACTTGCTATGAGCACAAAGTATGTTACATGAAGGTAGTAAGTGTCCTTAATCAAATTCCAGAATTTGTGAACACTCACAAGGAGGTATATAATATCAACCCAGTGTGTGCAGTCCAGCACCCAGCTGTATTACCCTACCATAACAAATGTTTACAAAACCAGAAGTTATTAGTTCATCAGCTTCATCAAAACACTGATATCTATATTTATTAAAGGAACTTCTCACCTGCTCACAGGCAAACTTGGCGCTTTCCTGAACTGGGACCAGAGCAACAGACCAAGACTTGGGAAAGAGTATTGAAGTCACTCTGCCTCATTGCTTTCACATCTGCCTTTGCAGGGTGGAAAAGCTTAAGATGTTCCTCTAGTCATACCCACTTGCCAGGATAAGTGGCTCATACTTTGCCTAAGAGACCTGATATTCAAGTTACCCTTAGTATAACATACATAGCAGTGTAAGTATACCTAACACAGCAAGCCACTCTAAGCAGATATACCCCTGATGTTCTGAACTAAGGAAGACGTGTTGTATCCTTCAGCTACAAACACTACCTGCAAGTTATTTTATATACAGGTTTCTTTGTTCAGTAATAAAAAGTCTTCCAGGCAACAAGTTGCCTGTCTTTCCAATGATGTGTGAAACACTATTCCAGATCAGAAGGTAGGTTTAAGTAAAACAAGGAAAAGGCACACTCATGTGCATGCTGAATACACTCTGAGATAGGAAGGAAGACCGGTATTCCACAAGCAGCACACTTACTGCTTTACAGAAGCACATGGACCAACCTTTACAACAGCTTAATCCAGCATATTTATCTAACCTCTAGCCCTAGTTCCTTGCCAGGCATTGACAGGCACACTTCACAATAACACTGTAGGGTTTCCCTGTAAGGTAGTGCGATCAGTCCTTCTCCAAGCCAAAAGAGTGTACTAAGCAATGATACAACAACACCCTAAGCTTGCTTATAGCTAACCCTGTCCCAGACATCATAATTCAGCTCTCAAATTAAATTCTGTTCTCTTTCACACAGGTATAAAGATACTTTAGTCTTTACTCACAGTTTAAGTCCAAAGAAGACATACGAACAATTGGGATAAACTCTAATTGCACAAACAAAAATGAATCTGATTTACCACACAGCTTATGCCAGAGCAAAAGTAATTTCCTCAGATAGTCCATAACTTCTGACTGAACTAAAATACCCTGTTCTGAATAGGAAATCTAAGACTGGGGTAGATATCCTGAATCATTAAGTCTTCTTCCTTCTCACTGTGGATAACTGCATCTCATAATCCCTTTCATAAATGAACACAGCCCTTCCCCAGAACCATGCAGGCAGTTTTGCACCCACTGTTCCTGTTGTTCTAGAACCTCACTCCTCTAATAAGCTGCCTTCTAATTACCAGCATAAATATAATAATAACCAGCTTGTATCTGTTCATTCTTGTAGATTACTGCCCTTCAGCTTAACCAGTTTTTCCCCCCTCCCTCCTATTTATCCCTTGATATATTTATAAAAATCAAAAGCTTCTCTTTAAAACCCTTATTTTGCAAGGCTAGAGATAAGGGGCTCTTTTCTCACCAGAAAAGCTCACTACTCTCCCTTGGCACCTGTTCCAGCTTAGAAAAGTTGGATCCTATCTTTTTCACTCTCATCCATAGACATGGGTGACCACAATTGCACCTGAAAGGCAAGATGCAGCTTCATCAAAACCTTGTGTAAAGGCATTTAATACTTCTCACTCTCCTAGGGAATACCTCACCTGACTGCATTTGCCTTTCTTAGAACCACATTACACTTATGGTTGACATTCACAGACAAGCCAACACAGGCTTCACCTTTGCAAATGCCAGATGTGGAAGTGCAGGGTGCCCATTACGATGGTACTGCAACAGATTAATAAAGCATAGGTGTGTGCCAGATCTCCATAAGATCAAGAATATCTGTACTACAGGCCACTGCAAAATTTAACAGGCCCATGGTTACCCTGAAATCAATTAGCATATCTGCATCTTTTCCTCCACTGCTGTTCCTAACTAGTGTTCTTCCAGCTTGTGCCCACTTTATTACTATTTCAAAGGTGTGACTTTACTTTGTGTCAATACTAATCATTACTAATTCAGCAGGTCAGTCAACTTTTCCAGAAAAATCATAGAATACCACGTTAGAAGGGCCTCAGGGATCATCCAGTCCAACTTCTCTTGGCAAAGCATGATCTAGACTAGATGGCCCAGCACCTATCCATCCAAATCTTAAAAGGGTCCATCATTTCACTGGGGAGATTATTCCAATGGCTGACTGTTAAATACCTACCAATTGAAAATACTTACCTTATAACAGACTCCTGCCCCACCCTTCAGCACAGTGTTGTCCCATTCTTTTTTGTAATTTGTCTACCTCATCATTCTTCTATTAATTTCCAGCTCTTCCACTTAAGCTAATAACTTCTCTGTGTGTCATTATATCAGTTGATTTCTGAAGGTCAGAGATTACAATTATAGCTTTTCCAATCTCTAGCAAAACTTCACCCTTTTTCAGAGAGGATATTTTATCACAATGGCTCATGTTCACCCCTGAAAACTTTATTTACAATTTAAAATTTATTCTAAATTCTCATTTACTGTTAAATGCATCATTTATTCTCATCCATTCTTCTGAGCAACTGTACTTTATGAATTACAGTATCAACTTTATTTTGACAGATTAACTTCAAATCCTTGCTACTGGACCTGTCATTTCAATATGTTGGGGTTTTTTTCAATTCTAAACCATCTTAATCCACTAAATTATTTGATCTCCACCCCAAATTGGTCCTTTTGTATCAGATAAAATATTTATATGGTTATATAAACCATATTTATGTGATTATACAAAACCGGTTCTTTTTTCCCCCTTTGGCATGTAAAGAAGCTGAGAATCAGACACTTTCAGGTACAGTATTCTCACTTTAGGAACTTGGAAAATAGGAGGCAGCCACTTTGTTCAAACAAGCTGAGATTTCTAATACTTCATTCTTAAATGCACAGATTCTCTTCTAAAGAACAGCTTGATTTTGAGGTGTCAACCAACTTCCAGTGAAGATAATGGGAGCTACAAAGTCCTTAGAACTTAAGAAGGGGGCCAAATGACTGAACCAACTGCAAAAAGCAGACATGAGACTTCCACTTTTGACTATCTGGAAGTTGAAATCAACAGACAGCTCTCACATCAAATGCTATAGTCAAAACAAATATGAATATATTTACTTGGAGTCCCTATATCCAGTTGTAATTCCGATAAACATAAAGTTTATACCAGAATGTCACCATTGGCGTTTGGTTTTTTTCAAGATTTTAGATCAGAATCAGCTGATGTCACAGGTGCTGGTGGATCAATTCAAAATTCAAATTTTGAATTCAAAACACTTCAGAAACTTCACATACTTCCACCTGAAAAGCCTCCTGAAAATAAAAAGCAATTAATCAACATGAAGACTTTCAGGTGCTGGCACAAATGCAAGCAAAATGTTTGCAGCTTTGTTCATTCAGTGTAAACAATGCAGACAAGTGAAACAGTATTTCTGTATTTCAAATGCCAGTTTCTCCTCAGCTCAGGAATCAGCTTACCCAGGCTGTTACAGAGATTCAATCAACGCAGAAGTGCAGTTCTCAGCATCAGCCAGTAAAATGCACCAGACCCCGCCTGAACACCAGAGCTGAACCTAACTTTCAGCTACCATCTTACTACAAAAGGAGTAACTACAAGTGCAATAAATGTAACATGCGAAAGGAGAGAGATTTCCTCCCATGCCACTGCATCAACACCAAGAGGGTCAGCAGTACGGGTAATGGTCAAAACTCAGTGTGGAAATACCACACTATTAATGAACTCTTTCCCTGCAGTCACCTCATTTTCCACTTCATAACCACTTTAACACCCAGCTTTTTAACCATTGGAATTGTTCAGCCACTCGATCATTTGCAGTTCATAAGTGCTACCTGTGATGTGCAAGACATGGGGGAAAATAACGTGATAAACTGTGGGAAGGGGCGGGGGGACGGAAATTAAATAAGAATTCCTCTACATCAGTGCAGGTGACTCGACTAGCAGAAGTGCCAGGAGGCAGGAAGAGGGCGCCCGGTTTTGTCATTCTGCCTCCAGAGATCTTGCCCACGCACCAAGGAGGCAGAAGAGACGGCAGAACTTTCTCTTGGGCTGCATTTTTCCCCCCGTATGGCCGTTCCTCTCCCCACCTCCTCCATGCTGTCTCAGTGACCAAAGTCCCACACCCGGAGCCAAACTTATTTTTTTGAAGCAGCAAACCTCGACTAACAGAGATGACATAACATCACCCCCGAACGCTCCAGTCAGCCCCTTGACATCACTTTGAAGAAAGAAAAGAGTGGAGAAGAAGGGCTATGACAGCCAGCCCCGCACAGACCGGCCCTCAAGCGCCCACCCCACTCACCCGACCCGCGGGCCCGCAGCCGCCGACACCTCTCTCGGCAGCTAGGAGGTGGTCGGGCCGCCACCCCGCCCGCGCTCACCTTCCTTTGCATAGGAAGTTGCTGCAGAAACATGTTGCCGGGACATTGCACTTTATGCCATCTTGTTGCATGGCAGGAGT
>JANHGB010019319.1:5693-44712 GCA_026283785.1 Coracopsis vasa
GTCATTTTAGGTTTGTTTAGCCTTTTGGCAAATAAATTATTCCTATGATTGAGGTAAGCTGAGAGGAGAAGCTACGAGACATTTTAGAAACATGAAAAATCCTTGAGTATTTTGCACATTTTTCCCCACTAAATTCATTTATGAAGAGCTTATAACATGAAAAAAACAGAATACAGTGTAGGGGGACAGTAAAGTTTTGGGTAACATAGATAATATGCATTTTATTTACTTGCTGATTCTTACACTATCTCACCCATGCATCTACTTGCTACTATATTAATAAGAATCATTAAAAGAACATCAGAAAATTAATACTGAACTTATCATCCAAAGGTGCAGGAAGTTCCATGGAAAGAATTCAAAATGGGCCAGTTTTCTTCAGAATAAATTTCTTGGTTTAGAACAGCTGAAATTATACTGATAGCTTACTATTGTGGCCTCCTATCATATCAGGTGCGTTGCTTAATTTCCAAAGTAAAGCTGATAATATGAAAAAGCTACTAATAGAACTGTCCATTCTCAGAAATAAATATGGCTATAATATCCAAACACCTAACACAGTAAATAGTGCTGTAGTGGTGCTCTCTGCCCAACAGTCGAACATGAAATCTGATTTCTTTGAAATTACAGCCTAAGCTGGCTGTGGTCTGGACCTCCTTATGTTCTGCAGCCCCAGTGGCTCCTGAGTTCAGTGTATGGGTCGTATCAGCTCTGCTAAGAAGATATCATGTAACTTCATCAATGTAATTCAATGCAATGTCTGAAATATAATGAACAACACATTCTGGTTTCATGGCTACCTATCTATTTCAAAAGGATAACCTTTTTCTACTTGCAGTCCAAGGTTACTTCACTACCTTATATGTACACTAGGGATTTATTACATTTTATTATCAGGAATATTCGTTCTAATGCAGCATGCACACAAACACTTTGGAGATGCACATGAATGTACGGTTTTGGGCCTCCTGTCACCTGAAACCTCTGGGCAAGCAATAAAGAAGGGAGCTCTTAATTGCCATCTTAATGTGACTTTTACAGAGAAGGCAGGCAGACACACTCCACAGAGAGATCTTAAGAAATTCAAAAGATCAAATCAGAAAAAAAGTCCTGGATACATGAAAACACTACAAAAAATACCACCCACCAGTGCTCAGTGTGCTCCAAGGCTTCCCATAACTCATGCTTTCCTAAGGCTGCTGGCACAGGAGCACAGACATGCACAGCATCCCCCTGTGAGAACCCCTCCTGAGTACCAATCAGTAATTTTTCTTCCTTTTTTATGCCTTTCAAATCTGATATAGCTTAATAAGATACTACTGAAAACTCAATTCACAGTATTGGAGGAAAAGTGGAAATGGTAAACTCTGCAGAGACACTTTGGAGAGTAGTTACCTTATTTTACCTTATTACTTGATGATCTTAAGGTCCTTTCCAACCCTAACTATCCTATGATCCTATCACTGTATTTTTGTCTTACTTTATTCTTATTTGCCCATTTTACTCCATGGACTTACATGGATACCTTACTAAAACATCTGGTCCAGAGCCCTTTCAGTAAAGAAAATTTCAACATTTCAGCATGTTTGTATAGACACGTAATTTGTAGTGTTTAGACAGCAATACATTAAAGTCACTGAAATTCAATAAATAAAACATATTAATAAATTATATATCAATGTAAGAAACTGTCTTGGTCCATCTGCTACAGTAATTATGAAGCAGGTATTTTACTCTTCAGGGAAAAAAAAAAAAGCATTCTTAAAAACGATTCTGCAAATAAAGGCCTAAACCAAAATTAATGTGGAAGATGTGATCTTGGAATACCTCATCAGTATCTCTTCGGAATGGCCCTTGTATTTATAAACATTAGAGCAACGGTTAAACACATTATCATAATGAGTCTAGACTAGACACTTCGAAAATCAAAGCTTTGCCATAACTTTCTATTTACATGTATTGCGAATCTAAGTGATAATAAGATTTTGCCTTGATTTTATGGGTTTTGGTGCTGGGGTTTTGCGTGGGTTTCTTGGTTTGTTTTTTTTTTTTTTTAATTAATTTACTGATGAAAGATCAGATCTTAACAGTTGTCAGAGTTGTCAGCTCACTTGCAGGTTAAATTTAACAACAAGAAAACTTGTGGAAAAAGCCTTTACCCAGAATAGAGCACTGCGCTTCTCATTTTTCAGTATTCTCGGAGAATAGAAAGCGTAAAAATATCTTCATTTTTCCAGTGAACGTTTGCACCGTGCATGTCACTTAGATTTTTTGGAAAAAGAAACCCTTGCAACCTTTAAACCCTTGTGTTAATGCCTCCACTGAAAAAATGACCTAATAAAAACACCTAATATAAACACTTAGGTACCAAAAAGAACATGACTTCACTTCTAATTTGGGGAGTTTTTCATGTATCTCAGGAGGAGATTCATGAGCACATTCATGAAGAAAATAGCTTTTTTCTCCTTATATCTTTAACATGCAAGTATTGCTATGTCAAAGAAACAGCATGATGAGCATTTGAAGTGTTGGCACCTATCACACACTTTGTATACACACTGCGTGGTAAAGCTTTGTACTCCTAGCTCTCTTTCTTATTCCTTGAGCTCTCCATCTGGATGCTTTCAGATTAATTGCTGGAAAAGTCCTCTCTCTGGAGGACACCCCCAACACCAGGGCCTGTTGCTGTTTCAGGTGTTCTGCACCTGTTCATTCTCCTCCCCTAACATCCTGAGTAACCCAGTCCTTTGGCAATGATTAATTTAAACAGCATAAAACCTCTTTTCTGCAAATGAAATACAATACATAAATATAGTTATTATTTCATTACTGTAGTCCCCGCCATCTGAAGATATTTTGCTCAGCTGACAGAAATGATGCAAAATTCCCATTTCCTTGAAGTAATAAAGTGAAAGGTGTTCTTTAATAAAATGAAAAGGGATAGCTGCCAGATGCCCAGCTTTGGAGACTACCGTCTATGGAAATATGAGACACAGCCTTTGAGTCCAGATTTGTACTCTGACGATGCAGACAACTGGGCTAAAGGAGGGCAGCACACCCCTGAGCAGCTCTGGGAAATTCAGAGCAAATCACTTTCTCAACAAATACAATCTGTATGTCTACTCAAAGGCTGCTTGGACAATGGTTAAGTCTGGAGTTACTGGTAATTTATGACATTTTCTTACAAAATTTTACTCCAGTTCACTTTAGGTGAAGTGCATCTCCAGCACGCCAAGCACCCATGTGAACACACGAACACCCAGTCAAAGCATGCTGTGGTCACCCACACATCCTGCTTGCCTCACAAAATCAGAGTAGAGGGGCTGGCTGGCATGTACCTGGCTCTCACCAGGGCTCAGAACATGCCATGGGTCCAGGAGGAACAGCACCTGAGCAGCCTGTGAGTGTGTATCACTCCTGTCTGGAATAATACCCACCAGTGTTAGCTGGGGGAGCAATTTTCCAAAATATCAATCTTTGGCCAAACTCTGTTCCCACTGAACACATGAACACTTCCCTTGATTTTACAGTGGCAAGAGCTGGGCCAGTGCCTTTTATTACTCCATACCATGTGAGGAGTTTGAAATGATTCTTGTCATGCAGTCAAACAGAATAATTATACTGGCATTTAAGTCTGACTGGAAGGCATGGCCAAATTCTTTTCTGGCTCTTTTAACCTTCCTAATGCCAGAATTCATATGCAGTTTTCCATAAAGCCTGTATATAGGGCTGTGTCAAACACAATCTTTTCCCATACAACAGAAGTTTTTCCCAGGATATATACTGACGAATTTAAAATTTAGCTTCTGTGAACAACTGTGCAAGTAAAATGTAACTGCCTAAAACCTGACAGAGCAGGTAAGCACAATCAGGAAGAATTTGTGTTTAAGTTTCTGTAAACACTTGGGGCTATGGTCTGTGGAGGATTTTCAAGGCAAAATGCTTGTGCACCATAATGGTTAAAGACATTTGACAAAAAAAAAACCCACAACTGCAGACTTATAAAGAAGTTTGACTCTGTTGTCCTCTAATGTTAAGCTCACCATATTTCCTAAAAAGATGATGAAAGGATGTAATTGAGAGTTAACGGCATTTCTCCTTCAAAAAGCTTACAGTATGGTCTGTAACTGGGCTCTTACCCCTCTGCCCTGAGACAACCACCAATTCTGTAAATTCTGCCACACCAACATATACAAACAGCTCAACATAATTGGAACAACCTCATGTTAACTGTCTTTTAAAGAAAAACTGTTAAAGCATATTCTCTTCAGCCCTAATTACCTTGAAATTAGTTTGATGAGAACAAAGTGGCACATTCTTTCCTGGGGCTGAGATCACTTAAAACAGGACATGGAAAAACAGAAATTGTGTATCCTGAGGGATATCACAGTATTTGTCTATAATCATTACAATAACTTCTATTGGTTTTTATGCTAAGATTTCACATAAGTAGTACTACTGCTAAATTTTAGTCACTTAATTTTCATTTGTTGCTAACTTAATTGTTACAGAGTGCTCAGATTTGTAAAGTTATACCAAGGTGCCTAACAAAAACATGTTCAATATATGCCTTCAATAATTTCTTTGTTGTTTGAAAACTTCCAACTTACAGCAAAGCTGGCATTTTATGGCCTGCAGAGCTATAAATCATTTTTAAAATCATGATGATATTACTCAAAACAGATGTGAAAACATATGTTTGCCACGGTTGTATAAACCGCTTACTTGTCATACTTAATAAATGTTGATACTTCTATTTTAACTACATTCCTTCTTAATAACTTTGAAAATCTTTTCCATGGTAAATATATTTTACCTCAGTAAAAGTAATGGCAGGTTTTGAAAAACAAAGCTTGTTCTGTATACAAATTACATGTGTTTTTTTTGCTGATCAACCCAGCACAGACCACACTCTTCACTGACTGTCCATATCTGACTATGAAAAAAACATTCAATATATCAGAGGTGCACCAGAGCCCAAGCTAATTATACACAAGAGAATTAAGATCAGCATTAGGAACAAGGATCCATATGGGAGCAAGACAAATCTTTGAAAAATAACAACACTTGTATGGGGTGACAGAGCATGTACAGGCTGGGGATTTTCAGAAGCAGAGTACTGACGCTGTCCTACTAGTGAAGTCCATCAGTTATTGGGTGCTTGCATCCTGTAAACCCGAGATTCCTACAGGAACTCTAATATAGGTCTGTCACATGGCCAAATGCAAAATCAGGTTGAATTTGTTAGGTACACGATGTTAGTGTCTTTAAAATTTAGCATTTGCTCCACTATAACGTCAAAAGGTTTTGGTTCTGGAGTCATGGCATTACTTGAAAATGACATCTTTACTTGACAAAAAGAAACAATTTCACGTTCTCATGTTTTGAGAAAAAAAAAATTTGATCTGTGCAGATCAAGTAGAAAACCAGATACTTTATTCTATCTTTAACAGTATAAGCTAAAATTATTTTGAAGCACATTTTTCTCATGCAGATGAATCTCTGAACACTTGAACACTACGTTCATCCTAAAAAAATTCCCTTAAGTGTATGCAGAAGTAACACACGTATAAAGACATATTTCCCAGTACCTAATAAATTAAAGATAATACTATGCAAAAATGTAGATCGGGAAATGAATAAACCTACACAACTTCAATTTTAAGGTAAATTATGGTACACAAAATTTTAGCATCAAATCTTTGTGATTTCGTATATGTTACAAGGAATGCTCAGTGATCACAGGAGCCTGGGAATTAGGTTCACAGGTGGTGGAGTTTAAATTACTTTCACGCTTTTGGGGATTTCTGAATTGTCTTTTCTGATTCTTAAACTGTACCTTCCTTCATCCATCCTGCGTGACAGGACTGCTACTACAAATAACTACATGATTTGCATCTTTGAACCCCATAGGATATTGAATTGTTTCACTGAAAAATGATGAAACATGAGGGAAGAAACCATGCATGGTTCAACAAACTTAAAATCAACTACACTTTCAGATTTAGATTAATATACATCTATCTGATTACTACAGAAATGTAATGTTTTAATCTTAGGAATGAAGGTATAGTTGCCTCTGGTCCGTAAATGCCAACAAGAGTCAAAGAGGGAATGATTTAAGCGTGATTATCCAGACAAAACTACCACAGAATGGCAGAAAAGGGCTCTTCTGGGGTTCATAAGGGAAGTGCTTAAATGTCTAGAGAAACCAGTGAATAGAAAACAGATTCTTCAGCTTTCAAGAAGAGAGATTCAAGTATAAAAATACAAAATATAAGGAGGAAATTTCAGGTTCTTCCTCCTCAAGACTGGATCAGTCACAGGCGTCTAACGAAAAAGGCCGATTATACAAAATCATGAATCCGCCCAAGTAATTTTATGTAAGTCTGGAACCACAGGGTAAATGGAGCCTCCAAATTCTCTTCTTGCTCATAAATTTGTCTATACTTGTCTTCTCAAAAATACACCAAAATCACCTCAATCAAAATATAAATCAGGCTGTGTTTACATTTATGATAACGTTTCATATTTACAGTAGACTTATAAGTGCCTTTATGTTTTCTCCTCTTTTGGTTGTGTCCTTCTCTTCTCCTTCCCACCTTTTTCACTCTGGAACCTTACTATCTCCCTCAGTTTATACCTTTGCAGTATTTTTCCAGTATTGACTTACCATTGGCTTTCTTTTATTTCTTTATATCTTTTTTTTTTTGCAGGGCACTCATGTCATACGGTGCTGTCTGTATGTAATGCCAGAAATAACCTCTTGCCTATTAATATGCAAGTGCTTTGTTGTATTTGCAAGGAAACAAAATGCTGCTTCTTCCTCGATGTGCAGCCACAGATGCCACATGCTCTCCATCACTAAAGCACTTCCTCAGGGCTTACCTGCATACACCAGCAATAACCACTTTTTCCAGTACACAACAATCACTGCAGGGAGAACCAAGCAGAGGAGCCATTGCCCTGCCTCTAGGACTGTCACTACAGGCCAAATGTCACTTCTTCCCTTGCTGCCCCTCTCTTGTGAGGTAATGCAGTATTATTAGACACAAGAAATGGCTTGCTTCCCTCACCTAGGTACCAGCATTAGAGTAGTCTGCACACACATTCCCTGGAGGCAAAGAAACAATACCATGTGACTAATCACATATTTGCTAGAACTTCATAAATAATTGAGCCAAAAGACCAGCAAAATATTAGCCCCATACTATATAAACAGAGAAGCAAAGATCCGGTTGCTTACACTTCTAAGGATAATACCATGTAAATTCACTGGATACATTATTCTTTGCATTTAGGCACCTAGCACTCTTAAATTTTTAAAATAATGCCATTGCATATGCAGATTCCTAGAAAAAGGAATAAACACATAATAAGCGTAATTAAATGCCTGTGATGGAAAACAGTCTGTAATTTTACCTTTCTCCTTTTGTACTTTTTTTAGGCTGGTCCCAGTTTCTTGATCAATGAGTTCTCCTTCCCTGCTGTTGGTCAGCATAGCTAAAAAAGTCAGAGTACACAACTTCTTAACACCATCAGTAAAAAAAAAAGCCAGAACAGCAAAAATATTTAATTCTATTTTCTCAGTATTTTGGTATTTTAACATTTGTTTATACTATATAAGTTCTAAAGCAATTGACCAATTTTGCTGTCCACAATTAACCATTTTGCTGTCCCAGTTCAGCACTTAGAGCCAAGTAAAATATGCACCCAAAGCAAATTTGCTCAACTTGATTAAACAAAGATACCAAGATAAACCCCAAATTACTACTGAGATGAATGTGATTTTTTATGATACGTTCAGATTCTCTAATTAGAGAAGTACTTCATAGGAACCATTTTGGAGAAAAATAGATTTAGGGATTTATGTATTTGTACTTATCTGTAACGCAGCAAATTTGAAAAACCCAGTTTGACAGCTAGTAACTCAAATTAATAGATGACAGCAAAACCCCAATACACTGTAGTGCTGAAAAAACCTCTTTGCTTAACACCTGCAAGATCTGTGAGAGGTGTTAAGTTTATAATTTCAGGATGCCTAATTTCTTTGTTCTTATTTGACTAACACATTTATTACAGAAGTTATTCCAGTGAGAACACTTGTTAAAAGCTTCATTGCCTTATTTTAGGGAAAGTTACTTCTTTTTGTTTTAAATTGCAAAAGTCAAAACATACATTTATATAGATAAAAAACATACACATATATCTTTACAAATTTAAGCATTAGAGCTCAACACAGAGAAATATTCAGTTCAACATAAATAAAACCTAGTTTTCTTTACAAAACTTTCAGCACCACTTCTGAAGCCCAGAGGCTTGCAGTGTGTGCAACTGCTGTGTTAACAGCAGCTTTCAAAAGCTAGAGTGAGGACTAAAGTCCCTTTTTCACTCTTGTTATAGGAAGTTACATTTCTTGTCCTGTGGATTTCTAGCTCTATTTTACCTATGAAAAAGCTGAGAGGAATCTACTTTCTAGTCTATGTCCTGTGTATGCATATATTTAGGCAAAGTAGTTCAGGTTCTACTGACTAGTTTGTGTAGAGCCAACTGTGCTACATAGTGCCATGGTGCTGCTGCATGGACCAGAGTCAAAACTGTAAAACCCCAGCAAGCAGCTGAGTAGTTATTTGATGGAAGTGAGGTCTATGCTGACTACATGGACTGCGCTTTTTCTGTAGTTCAAATCTAGCTCAGCAATGCCTGCATGAGCTCCAGCCATTGTGAAGACAACAGTGTTGACATACACTGACATGAAGAGATGTTAATTGACTTGCCCTAGATCCCTCTTGGAAGCACCAGGAATAGGATCTGAACTTCTCTAGCCTGATTCAGCATTTTAAACACAAGATCAATAATGCACAGGCTGTAAAAGCTGTGGTGTAGACACCAAAAAAATCAGAAAGTCCTCAGCCTCACGGCGATGATGGAACGTGCGGGCATAAGGTTGTTTCTGGAATGGAAAAGCCATTATATAATCTGCAAAGAAAAAGATACCTTGCTGTTTTTCAGTTCCAGGTGCCTTCATTGGCACTTTCATACTCCAGCATGCAAGAGAATTTGGTTTTACCAGAGAAGGGGTGGTATCTTCTGTGCAAGGATAGATACTGGCATAGAGGGGATCTGAGGGGCTGGGCTCAGCATAGTGATGAACCTAATAAAACAAACTGTAGTGATGAACTTTCTGGGTTTTTTTAGCAAGTAAGTGCTTTCCTGAGTTTCCCAGCAAACAAATATTTGCCTCAGCAAACTTCTAAAATTCCTGAGGTCAGTAAATGCAAAGAGGTGTGAGGCTGCAGAGCACTAACCAATTCTGTCTGATGTGTTGTCCAACTGGGACGGTGAGCTGGACACGCTGCTGCTCTGATGGGAGGAAGCATGGCTCCCAGGTCGCTGACTGTCTTCTAGAGATGGAGCTGGAGAAGGGCTGTCTTGGATCCTTTCCTTGGAACAGAAATAAAACAAGATCTGTGCAATTTGATTCATGAACTTCACTGAAGTTCAATGAAAAAACTGAAGTTGGTTTAAAACACCAATAATAAATGGTCTTTCCGAGATAGTGAACTGAGAAAAACTGAAATGTCTTTTGACCCATGTAGTCATCTACAGCTAAAAAGACTATAGCCTTCTGCATGCAATGTATCTGGGCAACAGCTTTTCATCCTCTTTGTCATGACAAAGCATTTGCCACCTCTTCCTTTTTTTTTTTTTGTCTTAACTTTTTATTTTCTAACTTTTTCATACATAGGAACATAAAGAATTACAGAATTATTAAGGTTGGAAGGGACCTAAAGAATGTTCTTTCATATTGTTCTTACAAAATACTTTTAATCTACAGATAGGAAAATTGACATGTATGAGTCACATTTCCAATAATAATTCAGATTTAGACTAAGCTGTCCCTAAATGCAGTCAAATTTGTAAACTCATTAGAATCAGTACCTGAATAAATTACATCAGCATCTTCTCAGAGTAGCACCCAGACACATTTTAAAAGCCGTGGCACCGCTAAGAACTTCACTTCTACAAGAAAAGCATCACTGACTAATAAAAATCAGAATGCACTTGCAAATTCTTACTTACTTGAGAAACTTCGATGTTAACCTTTAATTGAAATATGCACAGTATTTCAGGTAAGGAGAAAAAAGAAATTATAAAAATTTCGCAAAACTAAGTGCTGCAGTTCTGGGTATCCATACTTGCAGATTGCCTGAAGACACCATGGAATTTTCATTAGTAAAAATCCTTAGGAACAGGTTAGACAAGCACGGCGTAAGCACTAATTCATCCTGTCTTGAGGAAGGCAAGAGACTATATGACCACCTGAGATCCCTTTCAACCCACTGCTTCCACATCTGTAATTTTCTGAATCGATTAAAAATCCCAGTACCCTTCATTCCTGTTCCCAGGATCAACAAAAAAATGCAAATCTGCTAAAAGGGACAGATCACGACCTGAGACACTTTACGTATTTTTAAAAACCCTTCTGTGCTTTAATCCTCTGTTACAGATCCCTGAAGGTGCAGTTCCAAAGGAGAGATGCTAACAAGTGGATGCTTGATTTTACAGAAATCTAGAAACTGCATCTTTGGAGTTGCCTTCATCCCTGGCAATCAGCTGTTCCCCATGGAAACTCAGAACTGAAATATTACTTTCTTTTTTTAAAGGGAGATCCTCTTACCCCCACCTCATTAAGAATCACAATTACAGCATAATCTGGGGAAGATGTCTCAAAGGAACTTTGCAATTTCTCTGCCTTCCTAACCTATTCTCAAAGATTTTTCATTAGGAATATGCAATCTGGCTACTGGGGGGCAATTTACTGTGTGCTTTGAAAATAAAATCACTAACATCTGAACTTTTTACACAGTTTTTGCTAGACAGTATCCTAAATCAATAACACAGCTTTAGGAAGAGAATGGTAGATTCTAATATTTTTTCCACTATAAATAGCAAGCAGAATAGCTTCTGTTCATAACCTGTTGAGGCAATTCATTAATAACACTGGCAGTACGACTGACATTTTAAGAGTATTCTGTTACCCATTAAAACCATCTCTCTAAACCACACTCATCTTCACATTTACAGATATATTTGAGAATGATGCAAAGGCAATATGATACTGGATCCTCCTAATAACAAGGGGTGGCGCTTGACTATTCCAATCACACCAGCTGAAAACATAGCACTGAATGTTTTTTTAATTTGTACATTAAATAACAACTGAGGCTCAAGATCTTGTAACAGATGTGTATCTATTACATAGCTGTTAATCCTCTATGGATCTGTTTTCACTAATTATTTGTTATTTAATGAACATACAATAACTAATAAATCTTAAAGGGATATTGTTAATTGCAGGATTTTTGAATGCTAATTAAAAATGTTTATTAAGTTTTAATAGATATGAATCTATTATGTTGAGTTACAAGTTCTTAAAATTTTGGAAACTGAATGGTTTTAAACAAACAGTTTCCAAATTCTGGGGGGAAAAAGTCAAAGTCACTGATTTTAAAGTCTCCTGTGTTTTCCTCTTCTCAGCCTCCAAAAGAATGATTTTAGAGGTCGCTGAGATAAAGCAGAAGAGCAAAACGAAGTCAAGACTTTGTGTGGATGGGCTGTATACTAAGTTGCTTGTGCAAGTCACTTTCTTGCCCCAAGAAGTATTCTCCTAAATAACTGATGAAAATATACCTGCAATCCTGAGTTTATAAATACTGTGTGTCTTTTACCTTTGTGTAAATAAAAGCTTCCAAATAGGTGACTGCTAACAGGCTATAACTATGACTGCAATTTTATTTGCCTGGATTTCAGTTTTAACTGTCCTCTTTGGCCCTATTTTCCTTTTTTTTACCATAGTGAGTACTCAATTTACAATTAAGATACCATTTTGAAATGATTAATTTAACAGAAGAGTACATAGTTTAAGTAAATTTCATTGTCTACTGCAACCATGAAAATGAATAGCCAAGAAGAGGACATGCCAACTGTTCTGCAAAAAAAAGCTATGAACAAATATGACTATGAATTAACACTTAGATATCACACAAACAGCCATATATGTCATCTTAAATGGGAGTTATTTGAGTAATTCAAAAGCTGATGATTTGGAAAAGCAAAGTATTCGAGCTCCTTCTGGTAACTGCATTTCCCATTGTCTCTTGCTATAAAATAATCTCTGCTTCAAGTAATTTGCCTTCAAACTCAGGGTCTTGGTTTGAAATGTTCAGACAGAAATAAAAGTGTCAAATAATAATGTCATTCTTAATCACACAGTGAATCACTTTCTAGGTGAATTAGTTGATTATGTCATCTAATGTCTTACCAGTTACAAAAATTTACATGTACAGGGAAGATACAGCTTTCTCTATAAGCAACAAAGGAGCTGAAATTTTCCCCGTATCATATGTACTGCAAATTAGGATAGAGTATCATCATGTAAGACTGCATATGGATGGAGAAACTGTCTATTTCTAAATCTTTGTGTGGAAATGTGATGCTGAATTTCCCCCACTATAATGAATAACACTATGAACACTCTTTTTTTGCAAGTAAACAGATCCATTTTTCAGTCCTGTAATCAGTATGCATCTATTTAGCTACTTAACAGCAATGTGCTCTGGTTCATTAGGTAGCTACTGTTGTGTCTCAGCCTAGTTAAAATTTCACAGCAAGTTAATCTATTTTATTACAAATGAGAACACAAGTGATAATGTCCTCACCAATTTCCAAACACAGGGTTAACAGTATTTGTAACAAATCAATGAGGGCATTTAAATAGGAAAATTGCAAATCTAAAACCTTAACAATTTTTTTTTTTTACACATTGATGACTTCATTTTATTTGTCATCTATGTATTTTACAGCATTGTTACTTTTCATATATTTTAATCTTTTTCCTCTTGAAAATAACTCAGTTCCCACTGGCAGAGTGCTGTGTAGCCTGGTTCTACAGCAGATATACTCACAGTAATAGAAAAGCATTTCTAAATAAAGTCCTATTTTCTCCATTTGTATTTTCTCCTATTCATAAATTTGCAAGATTCATATTCCAGGTTATAATGGAATGAATTATATATATAAAATTTGCAGAGCGTGAGAATTTTATGAAAGATGAAAACATTTCTCAAGATCTCACCTATTTATCTCACTACAGTACCTACTTTACCTTATCTTTTCTCTCTCCGCTACAGAGCTGTAACATAAATTCTCAAAGAAGACTTTTGCAGTATTTAATCCTTTTGAAGGGTAATATATTTGTCTCACTAAAGATCAGTGTCTTGCTTTGGCTCAGAAACTGTAGCTACAAAGCTTGACATTGTTAATTTTAGTTGTGATTTAGGTTAACGGCACAGAAGTGGATCAACTCATCCAATTTCTAGATACATCCCTGATTTCCCCTCAATATCCTTTTTCTATCCCGTGAGGTAGTATTCCACACAAATAACATGAAACACCACATACCAGTTGCATTCAGAGTAGGGTTTTTTTCTTGAAATATGTATGAACAGCTTACCTATTTTTGACATAATCATCTTGACCTTAATTCCTTACCTCTAATTTTTTTATGGTATTGATCTTCATTTTGTGTCAAGAGTTTAAAGAAATGATGTTGCTGGATTTTCCTTTATTTTTCTTTATTCTTACTTCTAATGTAGCTGTAATTACTCTTTCAAATGTTAATCTATTAATGAGTTCCTAGAGGATTTAATGGCATTTCACTGCTGACAAGCAGGTTTTGGAAGTTTGTCTGAGTCCTGGATATTTTATTCAGACATTTATCTTGATATTTCATATTTAATTGAGGGGCTGCTTCTGTACTCTACAAGGGCTCTGCAGTGGCAGGAGAGCTGGAATTCACCAGACCTTGCTAATGAAAAAGAGAGAAAAGAAAAACAGGGATTCTACTGCCTCTAGGTCTAGATTAGAATTTTCACCTATTGTAAGAAAGACTTAGAGCTGATGATCATGTTGGAAAAACACTGAGTTCATAGGCTCTGGCAGAATAAATTTTCCAACATTAATCTGCATCCTAGTTCCCAACTGGAATGTTTCTTGTGCCACACCTCAATCTCCCAGTGCTTGCCAAAACACCATTCAGGTTCTCAAAATGGACCCCACAGTTAAATAAATCTAGAAACCAGAGCCCCATGTCTCCGGAGGGGTCTGTGAAATCAGAAGCAGCCAACCAGCAGAATGGCTGCGGACCTCCTCACCTCCTATCCCAAACCACCACAATTCCGTGCCTGTGACACTGCTGCTCCTATCTTCCTGGTTGAATTCCATCCTCAATAAAAGAGGAGAATAAGCAAAGTTAACACAATTCCAGGTAGCAAAGAACTGAATTGCTAATATTCTTAATTTTTATTTATTTTTTAGTTAATACTAAGGCACATATTTCTTTCCAGTCAAACTTAATTGACACCAATACTATTTGGATTCTAATACAAAGTACATTTTTAACATTGTCCTGAAGTTTACAGTCTTTAACTAATGCATTATTGAGAAAAGCAGTACATAATCGGCATTTAGGCTTTTCAAAGAAAAAGAATGATCCTGAAATTGACAGCAGGAGCTGTGCTAAATCTGAAATGGTGCCGGAGAGTGGCCTACAAGAAATAGCATGGTTAGAGTTACAATTTCTGGGCAAGAGAACAGTGGTTTGTATTTTGAATCATCTCAGTCTGGAAATGGACACATGCAAAGACCATGGGTGAGTTGGTCTTCTGAGCTACTTATAGAATCTCCAAGCGCTGTTAAGAACTGGAGACGAACAAGGTAAACAGCTGGTCTGAAAACTAAGATAGGATCTGTATGTCTGAAAGCCAGCTGGATTCCATTCATCTTTTGCAGTGCATCGGGAAGTCATTCACTTAAAAAAATCTACTTTGCCATTTAAAATACCCTTTTTTTTCACTGTGTACATACAGTTGGTACAGTTGTAGGCGACCGGCAATTATTTTCCCACCAAATTTGAAAAATCATAAAAACTTTTCTATGTTTACTGATTTTTAATACCAGATGTTCATTTGCTAATTCCATTACCTTGTGACTACTTCCTATCAATTCATTAATTGCCAGCTGCTCAGCCAAACAGAAACCTGCAGCTAATACGATGGTATTGGTAGAGAGCCAAAGACCTTCCTTCTTCACCATTTCTTAAATCAGCAGTCATTGTGAAAACTATGTCAGCCTTCACTCGTATATTAAGATTTTACATTTACATTACAATTTGAATCTGAAAGCATAATACTGACTAAAATTGGAAAGGATCTGGTAATGGAAACTTTCTACTTGTACCCCTCCTATGAATTGTTCCACCCAGTACTGTTACTGAGTGAAAGAAAGGCACTCCCAGGACTAATGACGATAATGCTGTATCTAATCTATGCTATAGCTATATTAGTTATTAAGTACAAATGCAAATGACTAAGCCAATACTAAAAAGACCTGAGCTAGAACTAAAAGCTAGTATGTGCTTGACCTCGCAATATTCCCTTGCAAGTTTTGCAAAACCAGAGATGCTTCTTACTGTATTTTTTTCCATTTCCAAGTTTAGGTATTCATTGCTTATTCTTTAAAGTAGCAACTAGGTATCTCAGAGTTAACAAGTGAGGCATTTTTAGCATTGCAGGGAGAGGGATATGACTCCCTTCAAAGATGGAGAGATCAGAAGGGTACTTAATGCAATTTGTAGGGACCTGAACATCACCCAACATAGCAGTTTCTCTCTTCAGTGAATAAAAACATATAAAAATGCACATTAACTTCTCCTTCACTACAGATACAGCCACAGAATTAGCCTTATAAGAAGCAAACTTAGAAACACAGGATCACAGAATCATTTAGGTTGGAAAAGACCAATAAGATCATTAAGTTCAACCATATACCTAACAGCCCTAAATATGCTTGCTACTTTAAAATAAAAGAACTATACCAACTGCTTGTGCATAAAGTAAGCACAGCATCTTACCGGAAGACAGCTGGACCATGTCCGTGGCCTGGAACAAATTCAGCAGAGGCTATGTGCTACATGTGTTTTCTGCCCACACTGATGTAACACTGTCTTTCAAACAGCTGACATTTATAGATCCTACTCATCTTCTCATACAAATAGAGGCATAAGGCAAAATTCAGCCTCTTTATGCACAAGCTACCCCAGTGACTACACAACTGGAGCTGCATTACAGCTCCAGCCAGACGACGGGCAGAAACTCTTGCCAGTCCTTCCTACTCACCTGCAAGGTAACACCAACTCAAATTACTGTTTCACATGTCACTCTCCCAGCATATTCTAGTGCCCATTTCAGCAATAACCTGCCAGCAATGAACATATGCTATGAAACAGGACAGAATAAATCTAATAATGAGAAAAAGAACTTAAATTTTACAAAAGTTTTATTTTATAAATGTTGTAATATTCCGAAAGCAACTCAGAATGAATTGAATGCACAGAGATATGAAATTAAAGATGTTATACATTCTGTAATGAGATATGGTTTTATACAGAGAATTGTTTCAGAGTATTCTGAGATGGCCACATTTTTCTGGCTGTCAAGTAAATATTATGAATGTGAGTTGTACAGCACACAGAAAATAGCACCTCTCAGCAATAATTACACAGCCCATCTGTATTCTCTTCGGGGAATTTAAAATCATGTCATATACATCCTTTACAAATGCTTTAACAATCCCACAAAATCAGGAGAACAGAATACAAAGGAGACCAAAATCTCTACTGCATGTCTAGATCACACTGTACAAACAACGCTTCGTTCTGTTTATCAGCAGACAAAAATAGTCAGAAATTGTGAGTTGTGTAGGGTTGCTGTGAAGTACAAGATTCCAGTTTCCCTCTCAAAACAAAACACTGTGTTTGACCCAAAATGTCCTTTTGGTGTTTTTTTTGGAGCAAGGGTGGTGGCGTTTTTACATTTTAACTTTTTTCTGCTTGGTTTTCCAGCTGTATTCAACAAACACCCAGCTCACAACTAGGGACAAATGGCACAAGAGTAGAAAGAGTAAGAGAAAAGTAGGGATACAGCAAGCATGAGGGAATGATGACAGAAGAAAAATGGATAGCGTGAAACCAATTTGCAGAAAACTCCTACTCAGAAGCACATCTCTTAGTGGCTCGGAAGAGGCTGATGGAGAGCCAGAAGGAAAGGGAGAGGGAATGAAAAGGAGGAGAGATAGAGGAGGTAGGGTGAGCCATGAGCAAAAGAAGCAAGGAAAGTGCAAAACATGTTGGGTGAGTAGAACAAGCAGCAAGGAAAAACTGGGATAAAAGGGAAAAAGAGGCTCTCGGAACTCTGGGATAAAAGTTTGCCTCATTACCTCAGTACTCTTTTGATATCTAACACAAAAGGAAGCAGCTTAAAGCCCCTGGTTTGGATTTGGTTCCCACAATTTCACAGTATCTCCCACTAACCTGTTTCAAAGGACATCTGTGAAAGTGGCCTTTCAGTACTTATACAGTTTTACATAGTCACAGCTCTAGAAACTCCAGTTCTCCTTGTACTTTTGTCTCCAAACCTCCCCCTGTCCTCTCTCCCCGTCTTTTGTCTGAAATTGTGCAGTGCAAGCTAGTATGATTTTTAATCATATAAACCTCTTCTGGCTTAACCAGCATAAATAAAGACTTTGGAACCGATGATACTACCTTAATACTCCTGCTACCCCTCCTGTACATAGCCTGAGGATCCACTGCTCAAGGCCTCTATGGACAGAGCTGTTATATGGGCATAGTCTTAATTCTGAGGTCTGTCAATGAACAGAAGAGCTGTTCCCATTTTTGCTGTGAGACATCTTCATATACTTGCCATCCACATTACATGCTGTGAGGTCTCAACTCCTTTGGACCCAATTTCATTTAAATGATCTGTTATGATTTAGGTGTGCTCTCAGCATGCTGTTAAATTGGTGTTCTCAGCACACATGTTAACAGCACCTTTATGATAAACTGCATAATATGCTGTGAATGCATAATAGTCGTGATTTGTTACATAATCGATCATCTTCATTATAAGTCCACTGTAAAATAAAAATCTTAATGTTATATAGTCACTGCTCTCTGGAGTTGAGTTGTTCCATAACCTTCAGTGAAATCCTTTCTCTTTCCTGTAAAGACCCCATTTAAACTTCGCTTCTGAAGACCTAAGAATATTGTCACCAAGTAGAGTTATGGGAACAAAATTATTGGATGAGAGTAAACTACAATATTTATTCACTACTCTTTCTATCCCAAACCATGATTCAGGTGTACTTCAGCTAAGTTCCACCACAGACTGGCCCTCAAGACCAGGCTGGCAAGGCATTTTACACACAGGCCTTTTACACAGTGACTGGATGGCAGAATTCATCCAGCTGAAGAATAGTTCTGGAAAAAAACAGAACAGGACAGTAGATACAACAGGGAGAACAGACATAGTGGTGAAGTCAGTGTTACTATCAAATTTTGTGTTTGCCACATGAGACCCTCCATTATACAGGTTCTCCAGAACGATTTGAGACAAGTTTCAAACAGAGAATCTCTCAGATGCACAGTAAATCCCTGAAAGATGGGATTTATTACAGGGGCACTGTCAGAATTGTAGCTGTAGTAGTGCTAGTGGGTGCTGCTATAATCACATCAGATCATATTATAGATGGCTAAGAAGGTTTAGTAAGCCTGGCCATTGTGCCTGCTTAATTTACAGTGTTCCTGTCAGGAAGAAATCAAGTTTCATAGTTATGACATTTCTTTCTGGAGCACTAAATGTTAACTTTGCTGATCATGCATATCTTGGTAGAACAGCTTATTTCTAAATGGCAAATGTGATATAAAAAGCATAATGACTTCATTCAAAACCTGTATAAAGCAGCTGATTCTCACACCTTTAGGAAACAGGCCAAGTGGTATTTTAGTCATTAGAGTACGGAAACAGATATACACTCAATATATTCAACTCATTTCTTCCATTTTAAGTAATGACATGAGGCTGCAGTCTATCTAAAACTAGTAATTTTTGTACTTATTAAATGCACTTAAATAATGTTATCTAATAAAAGTAATACTGCTGACGTAACAGTGGCAATGCTTTTCTTTTACCTGTTTTGTACAAGGATTTTGTCTTAATTGGTCATCGTTCAGACCTAGATGATTGTACATAAGGGTAGGAAAGGACAAAAGGAGCCTCGCACTCTGTAATAAAATTCATTTGCTGTTTCAGCACTCAGAACAAACAAGAGGAAGATGCAGCATCACTTGACAGGTAAGAGTAACACAGCAATGGATGCACATTTTCCCTCTGTCACATTAGCTACTGGTGTATTTTCCTTTACATCATGTAGAGGATATAATTCCCATTAGAGCACTAGTGAGATCTACTGTTGCTGCAGAGATATTGTGTATCCTCTAGTGCAGGTGCTGGTGTAAAAATAGCTGTAAATGAGTAACTAGGATCAGCAAGGGCCTGCTAAACCTAACTGCTTGCAAAAACTGTAGTTTATGTTAGAAAGAACTAGCACTGCTTACAAATACATATTTAATTTTGACATACTGGTAGCATTTCAAATATAATCAACGCATATTCCACTGTTGTATTTAAGTTATGATTTTCTCAAGAGGTCTCTGAACAGCTAAAGAAAAGGCTACTGACTGAAACAAATGGAACCTCAATTAATTTCTACCAACTCAGTGACTTGCATTAACTAATGCACAGTTGGACATCAGAGGTATCCCTTTTTCTCTGCCCAGTCAATAACTGTGTAGACATATTGATGATAAAGATTTTTTATAGATCTTAATCCTAAATAGTCCCTAACTGGAGACAGCCCCCCCTGAATTTTACCAGCCTCCCAGAATCCAAAAACCAAAATGTTAATAAAATCAAAGTATCAAGAACAACGCTGGCCATAACCTGGAGTCTCAGTAAATAAGAGAAACAACCTGAGACAATTTTGGGGAATCCTGAGCCAAGAATAAGATCAGAAGAAAACCAAAGACCTCCAGAACCTCAGCAACAGAGACACATAATATTTTATGCTGCTGTAATGTGACAGAAAATATTTGCTTTCTTCTTTGAAAGGATGTTGATACCAGTAAATACATGCATGAAAAAGAAACGTGGTTGTGTATTACTAGGTTCTTTCCTTACTTGATATAGAAACACAAGTTCCTATAATATTAGCAACAGAAGCTTTCTCAATGATAAAATAATTATATTTGATAATTAAGATAGTTTACAATAAAGATGTAAGAGATTAATTCAGCAAATCAGTGAGGGTTACTAAAATAAAGCAAGTCAGAATTTTGGGATTCCAGACTGATGGGGATACATGAGTGTAAATGAGCATAAGTATCAAAGTGAAAAGACCTGTACCTCCCAGAACAGGCAGCTCTACAGACTCACGTATTTAAAAACAAAGACAAATGGATTATAGTAACTACCTTCCAAAGGTGACAAAATTTTATTTTCTCAACAAGAAACATGCACTTGTCTGAAAATACACATAGAAGACTCGTATAGCCTTTCATTTTTGCTCAATAAAAAGAGGACACGCTGTGCTTTAGAGAACCCCATAGCACCCATCCTTCACATGCACTGATCCTGTATCCTTCTACTTTGAAATTTTCTTGTCTTAACATATTTTTAGCGTGTGGCAGTTCTGCAGCAATCAAGACAGGCTTAAAATTTTTTGAACAACCTGCTTTGAAGAGACTACCAGAAGCCTTGCCGAAGTAGGAAACAATTTTTATCCAGCCAGAAGGATATTTAGCATGGCTATCAGAGACTGTACTCATTAAGGTATTTCTGATTATTTTCTCGGCTACTAACCTGTTCTGGAATTGCACTGCACTAGAGTTTCTGTTACGATCTATAGCATTTTCTTTGAAGTATAACACTAAGTCTGATTTTAAACAACATTTTAGAATAGCTTTTGAGCTTTTACAGATGCAGCACTGTTTATTCCCCTAGTGACTGTTAGTGAGTGTTAGTTTCTGTTTTTAATTACATTACAGATTTGTAGATAGAGCAGACCATCTTAACTTTTTGACTGTACTCATGGGCATTTCCTCAGACTGAAGCACTATCAGGAACAGCAGACCAGGTGTGCTATAGGCAGTATAAGCTCTTAGTTATCTTCCTTAAGAAAGTCACTGTAAATGTTTTTGTTAGCCATGAAAAGCTTTTTTTTTCTAGGTCTTGTATATTACTCTTACCTTTATCACAGAGGCCCCCGCCCTGGAAAGAGGACTGTGCATTTGGGCTGCTGCAGCCATGTTAGCTATTGTATTGAGGTGGTTCATCTGATTCATTGCCATTGCAACCGAAGCAGGAGGTAGGCTGACGGGAAGCAGAGGGTGGGGCATCATCATGAACGGCAGGTCTATCCCTAGAAGAGAGCATGGACAGGTTATGTGTGTCAGTCCTTCATTTTATAACCCAACACTTTCATTTTTAAGAGTCTGTATTCTACTGGAACATAGATTAGTCAAACTCAGTATTACTGTGTTAATAATTTTGATGTTACACAGGAATTGTCTTTGCATGCCAGAAAAGGCTGTATGATTTGCATTAGGGAAAGAAACATACAGCTGTAAAGTAACACAATATTAGCAAAATGAACATACAAGAGTGTGTAAGTTCAGTGATCTCTACTAAGAGCAATAAGGAAAAAAACCACAAAACATGCAGATATTTGGATGTTCTTTCATTACATCCAACTACTATTTATTAATAATTTTACCTGACAATGTATTCCTACCAAGTCCTCTTACTAATTCACATACACAGCAATGTGAGACTAGATTTTTATATTAGGATGACTTCCTGAATACGGGAACCTGAGGTAGCTACTACAGTAGCTACAGACACTACTGAACTATAACACAGAAGGTCTTTGAACTGGAACATGTAATGAGAGGTTAAAATTGTTGCCAGAGGGTTTTTTTCAATTTCCAAAAAGTCATTTTAAATTGTCTTCTGCTATGGATATAAAACAATTTAAGGAAGTGTGAAATTCATTTGGACCAACTTGCAGATCTTGACATTGCCAAAAAGGTGATGTTACTGCTACCAAGAACTGGATTCTCATGTTTCATTAATACCTACTTCAGCATGTGTGTTACTTGTTGTATTTAGTAGTGACTACAATGGAAAGCAAGACCAAGACATCAATTCACTTAAAAAATTGTTTTAGGGTTATTTTGCATTTAAGAATATATTAAAGAGACCACCTGAAGCTACCTTTGGGTATCCAAAATTATTTTTTCAGAAGAAAGAGGACTCATTCACCCAGCGAAAATATAGTATCATTTTTCTAAATGAAATGTAGGTCATAAATTCTCATTAAAAAACTCAGGTACAAGTAGTGAATAACATAATCATATAAGTAGTCCTAACTATTTGCTATTGATGTTAATTAATTCTAAAAGTTTTTTAACTTTTGGCTCTATCTTAACTATTCTAAATGAGAAGACCAGTCACCATTTGGGTATATGACAGAACCCACAACAAAAAATATCACTGACTGATATAGCTTATGTTATTCCAGTACGATTTGACTGCAGCAATATAAAAACACCACTGTGCCCACCATGAAAGGCAAAAATGTATTTATTCTTAGCTCTCACACTATTTCTGTTTAGCTTGAGTATATCATGATCAACAAATGTGATGTCTTATGATTCACTATATACTTTATATGATGATCCACGCCAATATTAATTATGATAAGTAATAAGCAAAGCCCACATACATCTCCCTTCACTTTAAACCATACTGAAAATCCCCTTCAGTGCTTACATCCATAAGCCTTTGTTCTCCTGCATGTCTCCCTTAACAGCCCAATAATCTTTCCTCATACTCTATAGAGTTCCAAAACTCCCAGACACCATCTGGCCACATTGAGTTGTATGTCTACTTAAAGTCCAATTGACATGCAAACTAAATGCAAACTACAAACAGAATTTAACAGCACATCACCAGTTTTAAGACACAATCCGTCAAACATTTCAGAGGACTATGAAGAAAATATATCCTACACTTGCAAATCATTGGACATAATGTCTGACATTCAATAAACCCTTTAATGGCCTATAGACATTTGCCTACTACAAAATCTACTGGAAAATAACTTTGAAGTTTTCTTTAACTGCAAAGAACACAATATATCTGTATGCAAAATATATACAGGTATAGAATTATACAAGAATCTAAAATAAAAGAATAAACTACTGTGATCTTGGGACCTGTGATCTAGTGATTCCTAACTACTGACACTAATCCAAATGCCCAGGTCCATACCTTCCCATGAACAATGTAGATCCATACTGTAGGAGTCATTTCAATGGTTTTGCTTTGCTCAAGTCTGGAGCCCTACACAGGCAACAAAAAACTATCTGTTCCTAAAATCGTGTCGTTCATTCATTAAAATACCAAAAAAATCAACTTTCAAAACTCTGAGGATGAAGAGCTTAAACAAACAAAAAGAATTCAGAAACAGTGAGACTTTCGTTCTTCATCCATCATAATCTGTTAGAATTAACTTCTCACTAATTTTTAAAAGATTAATTCTTGATATCTTTCTTGGAATAATTTTCCCTTCCTTTCCTCTTTGGGTGCAAAGGAGAAGGGGAACTGATGGCTTCGCATCTGCTCCCTTCCTATGGTACGGAAGAGAGAAAGATTTGAAAGGGAGCTTTAAGTTCCAAATCCAAACTTCATTTGTGTCATTTTGCTCTACTTGCTTTGGATAGCTGGGTTCAATGGACAACCTTGCTCACACCTGGCAGGTGCAAGGCAAAACAAGGCAGAGGGACTGCTTCTGCTCGCATTTAACTAGACATTTTGCATTTATTCCTGATTCTCATATCTTTATTTGGTGGTCAGCATTTTCACTTGGAAGAGAATTTTTTCACATAGCTAAAATTTTAAGCAGCTTTATGGCTATTTTCCCTTCAGCCCAGGATATGGAAATGTCAATTAAGGACTGACAGTCCCTAACCCAGCAGTGGGTGGCTTGCACATCATGCACAAGTGCAGCAGACGATGAGAGGACTGACCCTCTGTCACTCATGTGTCTCCCATCCTTTTCCCCACCTCCAGGATGCTGGGAAGGAATGCAAGCCCAGCCTCCAAGCAGAGCTCCTTGTACTTCTTTTCCCCCTCTAAGAGCACAGTACATACTGTTGGTAAGCAGGTGATTCTGTTGGAGAGGACTGAGTGGGTGTGCACTTCCAAGGCTCGACTGCCCTGACAGTGTGGGATGACCAATGCTGTGCTGTGATCCCGTTGTAATGGGAGACTGAAGCTTGTCTTTATCCCAGGAGGATTCACTTCCACCTGCAAAACAGGGTACAAACAAACCATAAATGGCATCTACTTTTCTTTAAAGGACATTTTGCTTGGTTAGCAGCAAGCTAATACTCTTTGCATGGCTAAGCACCAAGGACAAACACAGCACCTGAAATGATATCTGAAGATTTTTTAATGAAGTAATAAATACACACCAGGCAAAAAATATTATTAGAAACTTTCAGCATCACCTACCTTCATAACACTAGTTTCTGGAAACAGGAAAACCTAAATGTTTAAGGATAAAATCAACCAAGTAAACATCAGTCACAATTAAGTAAATAAGGCAGAAAGAGAACATCTCAGACATTGAATAACCATTTCCTGCTATCACAGCGAATCAGGCCACCCAGTTCCTGCCAGACACTAATCCGTGTCCACTCTCGGGCCTGTCAGGTCTCTCACTGCTGTTAATCTTACTGGAGAGTTGCTCAGCTATTCAATTCCTCCATGCTCACAAGCATTCTAGCTTAAATTCATTCCTGAACAGGTTACAACAATTTACCGTGCTGCTACGTTATCTTTGAGCTTGAAGAGCTTTCCCTCCACTGCTGGGTTTGATCCTGAGGATGTCCTAAGTGAAACACTTCACTTTGCTAGGTTAAACAAGCGAGGCACTAGGTTAGGCTTGGAAATAATCAATATTCAGGAATTTAAATTTAAAGAGTCCAGATATCTATTATGCATAGTAATTACTGTCTACAACAAAAACAGCATAGCAAACTAGGCACACATGTTTGGTCTAGAATATTTGTTTAGACTTCTGCGGCAATTTGACAGATCATCGTTTTCTTCAGTATTACACTTAAACACTTGAATAACAAGTTCCTTTTTAACCGGCAGTTAAGTAGACCATGTTAGTGAATTCTAAAATACATCTGGTCCAAAAAACAAGCCACCTAAAAAGTAAGATTAAGCATTGCTATAGTTAAAAGATATTTTCAGTACACTCCCTTCCCTGATACACCCACATTTTCAACTAGATTATAGATTGTTATGAAAATGCCTAACTGCAGTATTGACTTTGTTTTGAGTTTATGAACAAGAATTTCAATTAGAATAAGTAAATAGATTACTGTGATGCAGCAGATAGAGGCAGAGGCAGCAAACAAAAAGCATTTTAATTGAATATGAAAGTAACAGAAAAATTCCATTCTTTATGACAACACTTAGCTAATAAACATGATTAATACTGCTAAATGCAAAAGTTTGAAAGACCAATGACTGAGAAAAAAGGAAAACACTCCATCATTTTAGCACTATGTCCAAGTATGAATTACCTTCCTATAAAAGATTTGTAATTTGTAAAATGATGAGTAATACACTGACAAAGAAAGATACACTAAATTATGCCATATGATATAATATAACATGGCATAGTGCAGTAATTAGAAGAACTACTACAGTTAAGGCTGTGTCAGCATCTTTGTTATTTAATATACTGTATATCAGCTCATTCAAATAACATTTGATTGCTACTTAGTATAGAAGTTGTTCATTTTGACTCTTGCGAAACACAGGTGGTAGTATTTGATAAAGCAATTTTCAAGTTATATGTGTAATTTTGAAAAGATTTATGGAGGAAATGTGTACAGTTTGGTTTGACCAAATGAGCTTTGTTTTCCCCCATGTGCTTCTTCAGTAAATTTAACGTTTACATTTTATTCTTCCTCAAAAAAAATATGACATGCACCTTAGCATGACTTTGTTTCCTTAGAAACGAAATCCATACATGTAACTTCATGTATCAGGACAGACGCCACAAAAATTAGGCACAAACCTTTAAATCTAAAGATCTTCCTCACCCCAGATGTTTTTCTCCAATATCCAACCCCAGGCACAGATGTTCTAAGCTCCCAGCTCATTTACTTATTTGTGGAAGTTTCTCTTCTCTTTCCAAAGCCTTGTGCAACTACCCACCATACTTCCGTAGCCCTGAAGCTGCAGCATCAGAGTGCCCTACCAGCTTTCTGTGCCGAGATTTACAACTGATGCACATTCTGCAGGAAAGTACAGTTACTCCTATTTTACAGTTGGAGAACTGCACTGTGAAAAGAAGTGACTTGCTTAAGGGAATACAGGAAACTTCCACTGGAATAGGAAACTGAATTTAAATTATGTTGTACAGTCCAAATCAGTGGACCAGTTTTCCTTACAGATGGGGACAGTAATAACTTTTTTCCTGCAAATTTCACTTGTAAATCTGCTCCAGTATTCAGTGCCAGCAACACAAGAATAAATTGCAATACACTTATCTCTACAGACCATTCCTGTATTCTTACATTCCCTATCACTTCTCCTTAGACAAAGTAAAAGAAATACTGCTGAGCATATGATGTATAATAAAGGAGCATGTTAAATGAAATGTATCCTGTAGTCTGCAATATACCACAAAGATAACAGCTTCACCATTTAATCTGGACTGCATATCCTATGCAGTGTCAAGCCTCTTAAAAAGAAAATAATAACTAGAACTTCTTCTTACCTAGAACTGTTCAATTGTGAAGTGTTTTATAAGGGCAGTATGATTATTTCCAAGTGGGAAGTTGAAGCAACTTACTCCATGTCACCTGGTAGACTAATGGTGAATCTGGAAGAGCAGTCAGATCTCATGGGTCCTGCTCCTGTGCTCTATACCACAAACACTGCCAATTCATCCTACCCACAGCTGCTTTGCACAATTGAAAAGTAATAAACAGAAAACTTGCATCCTTCCCTGCAATATCTATTTCCATAAGAAAAAATTACATATAAATTAATAGCAAGCCAGAACTAGATTCACATTATAAACCAAATATGTAAAATGCAAGCCTGTGGTAATATACTCAGTCCTTTTACTGTCACACAACTTTTTAAGAAAGTATTTATTTTTGAGCATACACATTTTCTTATTTAGTAACACAGTTGTCAGCATTTTTTTATCAGCAAATACTTATTTGACATATATATATCAATGTATATATTCAAACTCTTTGTTACCATAACAGTTAGAAGCGAATATACCTATAAAAAGTAAACCCTTCTTAACACTTTAAATTTAGGTCTAGCCACAATTTTTCAGGAGATTTCTGTTCATCGTCATCTTTTGTCCAAATAGGTGTGAGGTAAAGATGTCATGTTTTGATTCTAAATGCTGTCTTTGGTATGATGAGCTTACAGCTGAAACTAAAACGAAACTTTATAACGTGAGTCACACTGTACACCACAGAGAAATAGAGGTATGGGAGTTGTATTTTCTTCTCTCATAATATTCAAAAGGTTTGGTTTGAAGAAACTTGTATTAGGGAAAAAATCAAATTCTTTGTCCATACTAATAAGCTAGTGAAGGATCTCATTCTTTTTAATATAGGGGTAAAGGAGTCTAAAATTAAACAATGATTCACTGTACTATAAAGAGATGGACTTCAAGTGATTGATTTTAGGTATATATGAAACAAAAGGGGAAAAAAAATACATGAAAGAAGAAAGCAAACATACAACATTAAGGAAAACAAGATGACAGCAATTGAACTTACCTCTTTTAGATGAGGGGAAATGTAACTTTTTGTTTAAATGAGAAAGAATATCCCATTTTAAAATATTAGTAACTTGATTCATAAGTGCCATAGGAATATTATTAAAGCACTCAGAAGTCTGTTGATTTGTCAAAATGCCAATACATCATTCATATGCTTTACAAAAAGGTTTATGTTTAGCACTGTTACCCACTACTCATATGACCTTCTCTCCAACAGATAAAACTTAAGGACAAAAAGGTAATTTTTCCTTATCTTGTTTGCATTCTAGTCAATCTCGTCCCAAACTAGATTGTACTCAGCATTAAAAAAGGGCAAGAGAGACAAGAACCTCCATCTTCCAGAGCTCCTGATGATTGTCAGAAGCAAACACGTTGTGGTTTCCTTAATGTAGCCATGCTGAAGTGAGAAGAAAAAGGCAGAGAGATTAGCTGTCCAGCTTCCTAAAGGGTTGCAGAAAGCACTGGCTGCCCAGCTGAAGCAGCTGAAAAAAGGTCTGGCCTGCTTCAACCACCTTGTTCAGGCCACACAGCAGATGTGTAGCGTACGCTTCTGATCTCAGATTTGCAGCTAAATGCACAATGTGGATGAAAAAAAAAGGCCTGTGTGACTTCACCATACACAGTCACCTACAGGAAACAGAGTGCCTGTTTTGTGGGGCACAGATAAAGATGGCCTCTATATGGATTTGATAAAAGGAGGAGTTATTTATATTTAACTGCTAAAGTCTGGTATTTACCCATCTTAACTGGATATTGGAGAGAACTTACAGTTATCAGTGCATGAATGACACTTCTGTTCAACCAAGGAAAAGCAAAACAAATGCAACAAACACCAGCCCGTTCACTTCTAAATTAAAATGTGGTGAGAGGTAAGTGTTCCCTTAATGTCATTTTACAGCCCAGCAGCCAAATTCTGTATGTCTCTCTTCCCACATCCCTATGAACAGTGAATTCGGATGAGTTCAGATGCACGGGGAGTTAAATCGTAGGTAACACAGACAAATTGCCAAAATCAGCCTAAGCAATACACGCGCATGCCATTGATGAAATCCACTGTAGTCACAAAGCCTCTGCAAGGTTATTTACAGTCCTGTACATGTCTGTAAGCAAAGCGCCTCTGTTTAAGCTTCATTTTGTTTAGTTGAAGGAAATGCAAGAAATAAGATCAGTTTCATTTTTCTTAAACTGCTGCTACTCACTCATTTTAGTAATTTTATAAGAAAACTCTTAAAGCTCCATGTTTCCTAGTAATAAACCTCTCTCTGCATTTCTGTTCTTCAAAGGAAAATCAAACCAACTGCTTTTGGTGAAGATATATTTGTGATGATTAAATTAGTGTCTTGTTTTTAAGTATTGAACGATCTCCAAAAAGTAATCAAAGTCCAATTTGGTGACAGTTTCTTTTCATTTGGTTTCAAATTCATTTTATCAGCCTTAAAACTGTCTGGTCTGGCTAAATGAAAACCACTCTGTCAGAGGTACCTTTGAATTGAACCACCACACTGCTTCAATCTCTGTCATTTTATTTTTTTGTTGTGATACATTTCTGAGGAATTGAACTCAAATTGTGAAAAGCAATACCATCTCCACTGCCCAATTTTAGTCTAAAATTATTTTTTAACTTATTTTTCAAGCTGTTGGGCATATTAAACATAACATCAGTTGCAAAGGAAAAAGAATTCAGTGCACTGCTATTTCAGCACTGAGAATATCAAAGTTTATCACCCCTAACTTCCTTTATAAGCATCCAGCACACATATGGCCTTTGAATTTTTTTTGCTTATCTAGAACCCCAGTACTCCTGAAACAACATAGGCCTATTTGCCAGCATTCCCAGTCCAGTATTTTCAGGTGTCCCAGACTATTTGCTTTTACCAATATCCTTACCTCACCTCAATACTGGGAAAAACGGTCACTTTTTTGTCCTGAACAGAATATCCTCTGCTGAAAATACTTCAGCCTACAACGTTCCTTCAACTCTATTCATGCTATCAGCATATGAATGCCCCAGGAAAAGAAGAACAGGTAGAAAACAATTTCTGTCATATCTGATAAACTGAGAATCTCACTACAGTAAGGATACGAAGATGCCACCCAGGTTATATGCCTGCTAAACTCACTTTCCTGTCAGAAAAACATAAAACCGCTCCTGGTCAGGATTATGACCAAATTCTGTCCCTCATATTGGCAGTAGATGATGTTATTTATGGAGACCATGCAAGTGTGGACAATTTTTGTGGTTCCAAATAAACTTTTTTACTTTAAATTAGGAATGAGATTTTTAATCAGCCCCAAGAGCATGACACCTACCTGAAAATCTAAATGGAACATTTGCAATGCATTTGAAGCTTTAATGCATTGATTTGTTTAGCTGTGCGCATTCAGCTCTAGCAACTTCTGGATTGTGTCCTTCACAAAAGCCATGGAAGTGTGTAGGATAAGATATTAAAACTCAAGAAATCCAGTGATGGCTTTACTGGGCTACTTCCAAAAACTTATCAAGTGGTTCAGCAGATGTAATTACTGCTTAGCCCTGCCAAAGCTCTGAAATGTGCCCATTAATTCAGCAATTCCCAATCTGTCCATCAGTCAGTCATACTTAAAAAATATGTCTGTCAGAACTTAGGTGAAGTAATCTGTTGATAATTATACAATAAGAAGGCATCTGAAAACTGAATATAATTTCTAAACTCTTTGAAAAGTCTTAATGACAGCAAAATCAAAATCAAAGTTTATTTCACAGCAAACAGAATACTGACGATAAGTGAGAATATGTCAGAGTATTTGATGCCAATTTAATTACGAACAAATAATTCTAGGAAGATAATTTTTTAGACGATAAAAGCACAGACATGTTTATTTAGGAACCTAACGATCCCTCCCAAATCATCAATTGCTTCCTTTAAAATTAAAAGAGAAAAAGAAATAAGGTGGAGGTAAATACAACATGTACTGAAGTTCCTACATTATGACTGGTGATTATAGTGCTAAAGCACAATACAGGAACAATAAGGTAACTCCTTACTGCCAGTTACCTTGGAAAGCAGGAATGTCCTGCAATGGGCAGTATCAAATCTGCTCTCCCTCCCTTTCAAACAACAGACTGGGTCATGCATCCCCTCAAATTACATACATGAAAAGGCTGATGGCTACTAACATATGACAGTGTTTTCTCCTACTTTCTAAGACTAGTGTAGAGAAACTACTGGCTGCAGCAACAAAAACTTTTGGGCACAAGAGTCTTCTGTAGACAACTGCTAAAATATTAATGGCCTTTTCCTCATGTAACCAATATTAAAAAAATGTGAAAATGTTGCAAATTGGATAAAGGGATACAGGAAGAAGAGAAAATGCAGTATGATGTAAGAGACTACTTTTATAAAAATACAAACTGCTCAAAGTGGCAAGACCTTCATTTAAACTCAAAATACCAAACAACTTATGCCACCAAAGCATCCCATTAAAGTCAGATTTAGCAAGATGAAACATCATCTTTTTAGATACAAACTATTATAATAAATTTTCATTAAAAATGCACTAATATTCAAAAGCTCCGCTCAAACTTAGCTACGTGTACCCACTCTCCTCCTTTCTTTTGCTGATTTAGTCATGCATAAATATTAAATCAAAACAAGTTGCTTGACTTGGAAAGAAAGTGACATGCTGGAAAAAAACTCTGCCAATTAATAAACAATGCTTTGCTTCTTTGTTACCTGATCATTAACCATGTGATGATGGAGAGGGAAAACTTGTAATGTTTGTATCAATAGTTAGATACTGATGGCTTCCAAAATGGAAACTAGTCATGATATTTCAGGACAGAGGGACAATATAACTAAAGGAATAACGGCTCCCAGAATGACTGTATACAAACAGCTACAGCCCACGCCGCCTAATGCCTTGTCTCCAACATGGGCTAAAAGCAATACTTAGTGAAGAGTTTAAATACAAAGAAAACCTATAGTGACAATTTCCCAGAATACTCTCCAACAATTTACGTGTTAGGAACTTCCCAAAGCAGAGGTATCTTCCTTGAATTTAATAACCTTTAATAGATTTTTTTTCTATTAAATGAATGTTAGTTTTCAGCATCTACAATATCCTGTAGCAAGAAGTTCCACAGCTTGCCTATGCACTGTATGAAAAACTCCTCGTATTATCTGGAGAGGTTTGGGGGGTTAACTTGACATTTGCTGCCTTCTTTTGATGTCTTCTAGTTCTTACAGTGGACGAAATAATAAGTAATAAAACCCTATTCAGTTTCTTCTCTACAATATATAGTATTATTTTTGGAGTTGATTTAGAGTTAAAACCTGACTTTCTTTTGGAGCTATGTCAATGTCAGAAGCATACGCAATCCCCTTCCTGAGAGATAATGATCTCCATTCTCTGACGCTCAGGTACTGTTGTAGGAACCTCAGTAAGTCTGAGGTAGTTAGCAGACAATGTACCTTTCCATTGTCGCTGGAAAGCTGGGCCAGGGAGACTAGTCCTGACAGCATACAGACTGTGCTTTTGACAAAAGAGGGCTTACAAAAATCTGCATAGATCATTTTTTCAACAGACATAATGGTGGTGAACTCAAAAGAGAGGACAAGAATTAAATGTTCAATGCTAATTTGAAAACAAAATGTTCAAAACTATTTTGAAAGGTTTACGATTCTTTCTTGCACAACTGATCTGCTTCAAAAACACAGCCCTGCACCACCTACTAAGAAGAAGAAAAATGACTGCTACTGCTGAACACAGGACACTCCTGCACTCTAAAGGGTTATTGTTAACATTTTTAGTAATTGGTTTGTGACTCTATCCCTATTAATTTTCTTATACAAAGATAAGAATACTGTACTAGAACATGGTATCCTGGTTAAGGACCATCAACCGAAAAATAAACTCTCTTCTACTGCAAAAGCAGAGTCTGCCGTCAGAAACGTGTGTTTCACAGAGAGAAGTAAGGTCAAGATTTTGGTCTGTCATGTTTTTGTTACTGTTGATGATGCATAAGCCAGAAATAAAACGGCTTAACTTTCAGATCTTGAACAGAGTTTGTAGGGCTGCCTGCCAGAAAGGATAAAACATACATCCTCCTAAACACAACAACTGCAGCAAGGAACTAGGATTCAGATTCCAGTGATGATAATCACTGACCCTTCACTCCCCACAAACCTAGTGTTTTCTGCTTTTGGTGGTTTTTTTACTTACTATTTTCCCATGTTTAACAACTTACTGAAACAACCACTGAGATGCATGTACTGTATATTTTGACTGTGACTGTAACTAGCCAGATAATTTAGCTTGATTTTGAGAGACTTTGAGAACATCTTGCCATCCACGGCAGATAGTTAACACCATGGTTCAAAATCAGTTCAAGTTTAAACAATTTATCATTTACTGTTTCTTTTAAATAATTATGAACAGTTCATGTTAAAGATTGTAATCTTCTGAGTTAATGCGTAGTGACATAAATGGATTATTTATCTATAATATTGTCAAAAACTCCCAATACTGAAAGAACTCAAAACATACAAAAAATGGCTTGCAAGAATTAAATACTTTGTGGCACCTCCTACATATACATCTGGACAATATCCCAAACCTCTGCCAACTTGAAGCCGCTACACAGAACTTTGTGACATTGGAGATTTTAATAGAGAATGAGAGGTTGCAAAAGGGATACCCAACATCCTTTTCTATTCAAACTGAACGACTGTAGAAGCTCTCCAATGAGATTTTACAGCCCTGGGTTCCATGAACGATCAGTAAGTGCTGACACTTGCACAGTTTCAACAAGCTGTGTCAGTACAGGGAACATTGGCAAGGTATATACTAATTCTGAAGATGCACCATTTTTTATATCTGGCATTTGATTCCTTGCACTAAGTTATTACTGACTTCCAAAAAATGTAGAATGCTGCCAAAACCAGGAGAGCCTGAGAGTAAACCTAATTCACGTAAAAGGTCAGCAGTGAGATCTACTGTGTTTCACTTACTTGCAGCCTAAAAATAACACACAAAAAAATCCTGGACTATACTAGCAGCCAACTTTGTACTTCCTTTAAAAATCGCTTTCATTTTTGCTTATAGTAATAGCAGAATACATACCTACCACAGCACTTGGACATCTTACAGGTTCAATCTATCTTTGATTTTCAGAATATTTTTCTCATTCAGCAAACTTAGTCATTAGGTTGCTCTCATTTAATCTCTAGTGCAATTCTTCTCAATGAGTTTCAGTGGGAGTTTTATACTAGCTTCTCTAAGGTGCAGGATCAAACCTCTAGAAAAGACTAACAGTGCCTAACAAACTATTCAAGCAAAAACAGCCTAAATTTGTTGTGTACAGGATATTCTATGTCTTCAAATTCATAGTTCTTTCTGAGACGTACAAAACCATAACTAACAACTATCACCAGAAAAAACATTATTAAAATGTTGGTATTAATACCAGATGAAGTGATATTACTTCTGAAGAAGAAAAAACAAGAAGCTTCAGCAACAAAATACAATAGCACAGTGCCAAGCTGAACTTAACTAAGCTTGAGGTTTTGGACAGGATTCATTTCTGCTTGTGGTATAAGTATGCACCACCTTGATTATCATTTAAAAAAATATTGACAGCTTGCCTTCTCATACCAATGCCTAGTAACAAATTCCAAATGTTTTGTCACATTTCTTGTGAGCAATGCCATCTGCCAGAGGTGGCATTTCATGGCTGTTTACCCTGACTCCCTCCAAGAATTCATCTGCCACTATCTAATGCTGCCTGAATAAAGGGGATTAAGACTCTGATGCAACAGAGACTATTGATAATTTGGTATAATTGGGAAGAAATGAAGATAAATGAGGTTGAGGATGGAGAGGCAATTAGTTGAGCTGCCTGTACAGCTGTGTTCTCGGCCTAGCTCCCCTGGCCTTTTCTTTGGTGAGGTATGTGCAAATTAAACATAATGACAAATACACTCTTCCCAAAGCTCTTTAGTTTGGGAAGCTTAAAGATATGGTTTTCACTTCTGAGATTCTAGGCAGTTTTCAGCTAAAAAAAAGAGAGAGAGAGAGAGAGAAACAGCCATACTCACTGTTGAGATTTTTAAACAGCAATGCACTTTGTAACAGCTACAGATAGCCTTGATTGCTTGATTGCTCCACAACTGCGGATATCTTTGATACCTGTATTTGGTGTCTTATATGTAAATACCCTCTATCCATGTAATTGGTCTAACCAACCACCCCAGAACATGATCCCCCTGCCATATTGATTCTTTAATGTTTAGCCCCACATTTTGCAGCTGGACCTCCATTTTTAATTGTGCTAGCTTTGAAAAATACTGGTCAAAAAACCTTAAATGGGATGTCTACAATACACATTTTGTTCTACAAAATCTTAGAAGTGATGTATTTTCAGTCATAAATATAATAGGAAGACAGCTACCCACATATAAGCCTTATTTCTAAGCTATATTACTCAGGTGAGGCCAAGAAATCAAGCTTGAATACCTTGAAATATATTTAAATCCAAAATGAACCTGGTCAGACTACAAACCTCAAAATCAGAAGGCACACATCTGCAGCCTAATTTGTAGTTCTTCTTTCAAATACATTATGTTCATACATATAAATATGTGCACATACATAGTTTAACATAAACATACAAAAAATACATTTGTCACAAGAAATGTTTGTTTCACATAATATCCTGACATAGTTTTCCACAGATGTCAAAAAAGGTAACATCCCTTTTGGAAATAAAACTAGTATTTGCAGAGGCAGCTTTGGCTTACAGGCATATTTGCCTAACTACCCATCACACATGAGAATTTTCTGCTTTCATATATAGGTGATTCTATCTGAATTAGGACTTAGATGAAAAGATTTCATAAATAGCACGTTTTCCTGCATCCATAGTGTCTTCAGCTATTTTAAGAAACTATTTTATGGATCACTTGAAAAACGCTCATTAAAGACAAAATCCAGCTCCTGTGCATAAAAGGGATTTTGGTAAATTTTGGAGGAAAAATGTTAAATGTCTTAGAAGAACAATATTTAATAGATTTACTTTGTGATATTAATTTTCAAAATAGTTACCTTATAGAGTACAGTTCTTTGGTGTATTCTCAAGGCTAAACCCACAATTATCCTGTTTCAAACTCACAGAACTTCTGCAAAGTACACTGTCTCCTCCTGATTTTTTGTATGTGAAAAACCTTTCTCAACCTCAACACCGTACTCTTCTCTGCTACCTAGAGGTCAACCAAAATTTCTGTTTAGCTTTGTCTAATGTACTTTTTTCATCTTGGATTAGATTTCTACAAAAGACAAAAAAAGGTTCACTTTTTATGAGGCAAAAATGCCAAGAGAAAAGAAAAAAATAATAGTTTGTACTTAAGTCTTACTGACACTGAAAATTGCTCCTTTATGCAACAGAAGTTTTTAACAATAGTTCAGAATAGTGTTTTTTTTCATTAGTCTGCAATATTCACATTGCATACATCACACCTCTGATCTTTTACCGGAACCCTCTTCTCATCAACACTGTAAATGAGCAAAATTATTTGCTGCCTATCTTCTGGCTTGACACTTTATCAAAGTGTTCCAAGTTAATCTTTAATCTTGTGATTGATTGTGTACAGTGCACACATTGAGTCAGTCACATCGAGCAGAGCTTTGGCTTTCCAGTGGGGAATAAATGCCCATGTCCTGGCTGGAGAGATGGCAGCGGCTCCCTCCAGCTCTGCCCTGCTTCCTCACACCTGCACCGCAGCTGTACACACTTACCAACACTCATGTTGGTAGCCTCTATCTCCTGGGATCACACAGAGTTGAGTGCTCTCAAACAAAGCCAAAACACACATCTCTGTGGGTGCTCCTTATGTGTGTCAGCATTGCTGCAGTCACCAATGCCCAATCCAGCACTTGCCTTTTATTTCGCATTTGAGAAAACCACTGCAAAACTTGCCCAATCTCTTTACACCTCAGCATGCCTCTTACCCTTCACTCACAGCAATGGCATTAGCTGCTGTATGAAGAGCAACTGTGGGCTGAGGGTCACGCGCTCCAGCCAGGCAGAAGGAAAAAGGTCAGGGGGGATTTGCAGAAAGGGCAGAAGCTGCAATGCAATGGGGAGACTGAAATCTGGACAATGACCCACCTAAGTACCAGCAAAAGGAGAAAAAGGATCAAAACTGTCCCCTTGCTTCAGTAGGTTACTGGACACAGAAAGGACGGCAGTATCAAGAATACTTCCATAGCCTAAAAGGTAGCAAGAGGCAGTTTCCGCCTAAGCAAGCCAGGAAACAAAAGAAAGGCAGGTGATAAAACAGAAATACACACATTAAAATTTTTACACCAGCATGAATAAGTCAAAGAGTTGAAAATGAAATATTCTGTATTCCATGTTCATTTTGCTTTGTTTTCCCACTTTCACAATAAAGCACTTGGGTAAGTCTCTCTTCTTTTCCCTCCATTTCATATAGTCGCTCCTCAGAGGTGGGTGCTAATTCTTTTCACATCAAACTCCCATCCCCAAATCATAAAATGTGACATGATGACTGCAAGTGATTAAGCGAAGCCATGCCTAAGAAAATACAGAGTGTTTTTATAGAATCCCTTCTCACTGTTTTTCAAATGCCTCTGTGATTACAGCTGTATTATGAGGCTGAACATGAGTTCAGCTCTACCTCTTCTCAATTCTGAAATCCAGACATACCCAACCCAAGTATGAAAGTAAGTATACAATAAAAAAGAGCCTTTTGACTGCTAGAGGATTTTTTCTTTATCTGTACTTTACTTGCAAATCTTGCTCTTTTTCCTATTTTATAATGGCACTTACAGCAGTATTATATAACATTTCTAAAGCTAAAACAACAACATTATTACAAAGGTAACCGTGAATTCTCAAAAGCGAACCAGGAAAGCAAACAGAAATAACTGAAGAAGTATTTCTGCAATTAGCATCTTTCTTAGCTTACTGAAAAGTTATCATGAATATTCATCTGCTGTGCTTCAGGTAAGCTTTTTAAAAGTGGTGCTGGAATGGTCTGTTACCTGAACAATGAAACACAGGAAAGAGCTGGCAATGCTCTTGAAGGACCTTCTTAAAAATCACAGAAAGTTCCTAATGGAAAAAAATGTTTTTCTGAATAAATGCTACCCCAATCTATAAAGTTGACTTGAAAAGATGGAATTTGTGGCTTACTATGAGGTATTTGCATAAAGAAGCTAATACACTAACTCACGCTCGAGAATAATAGCCACAGATTTCAACAGATTTTCAGAGCTCCCTGGTATATTCTGAGAACAGTATCAAAGGGTTCCTCTCTCCAGCACTGCTGGTGTCAAGGTTAATGAGCTAAAACTTGTTAAATTCATATTACCAAACTAATGACTTTTTTATAGTATACTGCATGGATCTTGACAGGCAGGCTAATGTGGAATATTGCTAGTCTTAATTGAATTAAAAGTTACTACATGTATACAATTAAGAAAAAGATAACTAAAAATGGAGGAGCTGTGAGGCAACTGTCTATCTAGACCATGCTATTGTCACATACTTCAAGTGCTGCCACACATAAAGTTCAAATTTCAAACTCAAGCACTGAATTCAGACCATATTCAACTGCAAACATGCAGAAGAAAGAAAATACTATCAATAACCCTTAAAAAAACCATTCATCTTGATCCTCACAAGCTCCCTCTTCACCGATTCACACACACTGGACCAGAAAAAGCCACAGAGCCTTGGCTCCTGATGACTGTGCAAAAGATACGCTCAACAGCGGGTGAGGGGAAACTGCCTTATTCCCAAACCACTCTGGCTCAGAGCCGCCCGACAGCTACAGCTACAAAGCAACACACACTTTTTGCTGAGGTATCTTTTTCCATCCGTTCCCTTCTCCTGATGAGGACTGGGAATGCACGGCTTTCCACCCATTGCAAAACCTTCTGCTGCATGCTGGAAGAGCTCCTATCTATCAGAGAATTTTCTAAATCACATGTTGATAATGGGAGGATATTGAAAATACAAATTTTCTTGAAAAATAATCAGCCCCAATGAAAATTCCAGGACAGCTGTGTAAGAAGTAGGTTACAGCAGAATAGATGTGCAATGTCAAACTTTCAAGTTTGAAATTATTTAAATAATGTGAATATGATTTTTAATACTTGG
>JANHGB010019320.1:0-19158 GCA_026283785.1 Coracopsis vasa
TGGGTCAGGTGTCCTGTCTCTGCTTCCTCCCGGCTTCCTCTCCTCCCTGGCAGAGCATGAGACTCAGAAAGTCCTTGATCAGAGTAAATATTACGAAGCAGCAACTGAAAACATCGGTGTTATCAGCGTTGTTCCCAGGCTGAAAGTCAAAAACACAGCACTGCAGCAGCTACTAAGACTGAGAAAAATGACTGCTACTGCTGAACCCAGGACATCTTCCTAGTAGCTGGTGCAGTGCTGTGTTTTGGCTTTAGTCTGAGAACAATGCTGATTGATAACACACCAATGTTTTAGTTGTTGCTAAGTAATGCTTACCCTGATAAAGGACTTTTCCCTCTCTTATGCTCTGCCAGTGAGGAGTGGCACAAGAAGCCAGGAGATAGCAGAGACAGGACACCTGACCCAAACTAGCCAAAGGGGTATTCTATACCACAGCACATCTTGCCTGGTATATAAACTGGGGGGAGTTACCCGGAGGGGACCTATCGCTGCTCAGGTTGGGCTGGGTATCGGTTGGCAGGTGGTGAGCAGTTGTATTGTGCATCACTTGTGTTTATTGGGTTTTTCCCTTTCCCCTTTTAGTTTCATATTCTCTCTCCTTGTTATTTGCCTTATTATTATTATTATTATTATTATTAGGAGAAGTAGTAGTAGTAATTTTGTATTATTCCTTAGTTACTGGACTGTTCTTATCTCAACCCGTGGGAGTTACATTCTTTCGATTCTCCTCGCCATCCCTTCGGAAGAGGGGAAGGAAGAAGGGGAGGGAGTGAGTGAGTGGCTGCGTGGTTCTGAGTTACCGGCTGGGCTTAAACCATGACATCAATATATATGAACATGGAAGTAATTGATTTCTCCAACAAAATATAATCTCTCAGCAGTTATCAACCCTCCAGTTTTATCAGGCGTATATATCATAGGATAAATCCTTTGATAAAATACCATAATAGAGTCCTTACTATCTTACTATCTATCTCTCACTTTATGGTCCTGAGAGGTAGAAGATTCTTAGTGTTTAAAATACAGCACAACAGAATTATTTCCGTAGTTTAGAAGCAAAGGACTGCTATTGTTTCAACATTAGTGCACAGTAGATTTACTTGCAGCATTTTTTTTAACAAGTGAAAGGAAAGTAGAAGTTCGAGTTATCCACAGTTTCAACTTGGTCAGTTCAATATTTTTTCCTCTTTGATCTCTCTCAAATTTAGCTGTTGGAGAAGCTTTTGCACTGGGTGTGTGCCTGTCAACTTCTAATTTGTGTTTTCAACCAGAGGAAACAAGCTAGGGATAAGAAATGCTTCTCTAACATATGGCTCAGTCCTGTGATATGGTGAGATAAGCACCTTCAAGTCCCATTGACTTCATAATGTCAGTGCCAACACAAGAATGTTCAGTGCTTTTCAGGACAATGCACTTCAGGCCCTAAACAAATATAAATACAAAAGCTAATGGCCAGGTTTTTTGGATATGGGGTAGTCTGGTGGGGGACAGGGAGGGAAGGTGAGGCAATCTGGTGAGGGATCTGCTGCTTACTGGATGTTATGATTGCTCTGGCTGATACAATACTGTTAAGTTCTGGAGGCTGTAGTTCAACTTTCTAATTGCTAGTAAGTTCTCTTGCAATAGTGAAGTCTTATTGATAACGCCCTGCAAGGCATGTTTATTTGTCACTATAGAATTATCTGACTTGGTAAGGATGTGGTTTAGAATCAAGTCACTCAAGTTGGCATGTACAAAGCAGACTTCTGCCTATATTCACCTGTGGCATAGCTCTAGTGTGATTATTTATTGTGTAAACTGGAATGTAATCTAGCTTGTGGTTAGTATGAAAGTAAGACATGAATATGTACACCAGTGCTGCTTTTGAACAGTCCATCTTGTTGGGCAAGATAATTTTTCAGAAGGTTCTTCAATCAGAAATATCTTCTCTTTTCTTACTTGTAAAATATTACACAGCTGTGAGAATTTGTGTGGAAAGCTTTCCTCCCTTCTCATACACCATTAGTTAGAAAAGCAGTGTTCACCACTCACGCTTTTCTTAGATGCTCAAAGGCCACTATACAAATACATTTTTATGACATTCTGATTCCTGGACTGACCTATGCAGTATGTCTGCCAGTGTATCTGGCTTTCCAAGCAAAGAACAGTCACTGAGGTTGGATTAAAACTGGTTATGTAGCAGTGATCAGTCCCAAGACACATTTATATCCATTATTATTTGCCATTTTGCTGATGTGTCACATCAGCAAATCTGATTTTTATACTGCTTGTTTTCAAACATTTACTGAAGAATTCTATCCTCCATGTTATTGCTGAAGACATTTGCAAATCACCTTTCCTATGTTACACATTGTGCCTTACCTCTCCTTTATCATCTTCTAGGCTCTCCTTATACTCTCTCACCTTTTTGTAAAACCTAGATACTTATTATGAGAGATGTTATGTCTCCCGAGGAGACTGAGACTGCTGAGCAGGACTACAGATGCAAAGTCAGATAAAAAAATTTATTTCAGGTGACTTGGGACTGGATCCACAAAAGTTTGGATTTAAAGTTGTCTTTTTTCCTTTTGCTGTGGGATAAAGTAAAATAAGGTTACAATATTCAGTGAATGTACAATGCAGTTTGTGCATCTCAGACAAATAGTTATTTTTATTTCCTTTAAACTCTTCAGTATGACATTAAAAAAAATATTGATGCGATGCTGGCAGAGATCTGTCACTTATCCTACCCTTTTCAATAACAGGAACATTTGTTTCATTCCTTGTTTTAAAAAGTAATGAGTTTGCTTTTGTGTACTCTTGTGCAGCACAGTGGAAAAATGGATGAAAACAGATTTGTAGCTGTTACCAGCACAAATGCAGCAAAAATTTTTAACCTTTACCCAAAGAAGGGGAGAATTGCTGTGGGTTCTGATGCTGACATCGTCATTTGGGATCCCAAAGCTTCGAGGTACGTAAGGGTAGTTATTTCCTACCATCCAGCTTCTCTGCAGGAAAAAATTTCTCAAAGCCTCTGTGCAGCAATAAGCCTTTGGGTTGAGGTTATGGTGGTTTCTCATAGCACTTCACATGAATTATTTACATGTTATTTGTACCCTGCAATACTGTATGCAAGCATCTCTAGATGGATTTAAAAAAATTCTCCTAGATTTCTGACCAACTGCAAAAATAACGAGGTCTGTACATTATGCTACCAGGACTTGGTATCCAGAGAGTAAAAATAACCATGTTGGGATCTTACAGTAACTCTGTTAAGTGCTTTCTCCCACTGAAAAGAGCAGGGAAAGGACCCTGTGCTCCTGAAGGATGACCCATTACAAGCTTGTGTTTTGAACTTATAGCTACTTCAGACATATTCGAAAGTGGTCAGGATGGGTGGTGAGAGTGTGAGGTCTTGCTCTCCTAATGTCTTTTCTGTAGCTGATAGAGCAAATACAGTGGCAAAGCCTGGAGTGAGCTTAGTTCTGAAGCTCAAGCTGCGCATACTTATGCTATTATTTATGGAGTTTTCTGATTCTGTGCACAGTAAGTCTGTTAGAACAGAGCTTGTCACACCAACAACAGATGCACAAAAGGTGTGCTGTCTCACTCTGCAAGACTTGATAACATAGTGCATTTTTGCTGCGAAGTGTCTTTCTAGGAGCCTCAACTCAGCATACTATGCATTATAGCTGATTCCTGCCTTCACTCCATCAGATAGCTCCAAACTCAGGCCACTATGTATTTGTCAGGAATCATATGTCTTGAGTCTTGCTTTGGCTCTTATGCCCATTCTGGTCTTGTTTAAACTGCCTGGAAATGGTCTGGCAGCTGACTGTCACAGAGGTAGCTCACTTGAGAATTGGCTTGTGGGCTGTGCAAGTGTATCTATCTCCTCTCTTCAAATGCTGAGCAGGTTGGCTTAAATCTGCAGGCACTTTAACAGCTGAGTCTTACATCTGACCACATCCAGCCCTGCACACAGCAGCAGCATGAGGTCAGGAAGCGTGCTGGCTGGTTCTCTTGTCTTGGGCTCAGCTCTAGTGAGCGTTGTGAGCATACAACTGTACTAAAGGCCCACATTGACCCTCCTTGAAGTCTCATCAGTGTCATCCAAATAGTAAATCCACATCACATAGCTATCAGAAACCCTAGGTGAGTTTTGTGGGCTGTTGGGCGGGATGACAGTATGGCCAGCTTTATTGAAGATTATCACAGTGTTTGGTTTTCCTGAACTGTTGTAACTCAGATGGCGTTAGATTTTCAGCCTTTGGGGTTGTTTTTTTTTGAAGCCAAATGGAGGCACAAAAAGCCTAATCCTAGATTTACCTTGCACAAACAAAATTTTCTTGATGAATCTTCTGGTTTTTTAAGTTTTGACAATGCAATACTCATGCATTTCAGTACATTAATGAGTACCAAAACCATGTGAGAGTTAGAGGAAAAACACTGTGCTTTAAATCGCAAAGCTTGAGGACATGCAGGTTGTTATTCAGAAGTCCCACAAAAAACCTGGCAGCACCAGCAAAATAAACTGCAGGAATGTCAGCAACCCCAGTAAACATAGAGGCCTGCCTACAGCTGGGTCAGAGAGATTTTCATGTGCATTATGCCTTCCTGCATATTGAACAAGCATATTTTGAGATGGTAGCAATGAGTATTTCAGGACAGTGGAGCTATGAACTCTGATTATAAAATCCTGAAAGATTCATTTCTGAACTCAACTTCTGCTCTGCCTGGAGACAACTGAATCTAGAAGAATAGCAGAATTCTAACATTGTTCTCAAGGTGCTTCATCAGCTCCTGTAATTATTTATCCTTTTGCCTCTCAAGCATTCCTTCTGCCTCCTTTCACTCTCCTGAGTGCTCAAATTGCATTTTGCCTACTGCAGCTGTGAAGGTGCAGTTCTTCAAATATTTTTTCAAACATTAAACCACATTTTCTCACTGAGCAACCTGAATATAAGTTCAGCCAATACTTTTTTCCTCGTTTAGTACTGTTGCCACTGTTTATCCCTTTGGCTTTTCTGAAAACAAGCCTCTCTACAGCTACAATTGTGTGAACTACATGAATAAGGATAAACAAATCTTACTAGTGCTTGTCTATTCATTTCACTACAAATCCTGAAGAGGGCATTAACAGCCCAGCAGAAAAAAAGGATCCAGCTAATGGACCTCAGCCTTTTAAGGTATTACACAAGGTGCAGCCTCGTGCTTTGTTGATTCTAAGGAGTGATTTTCAGTTTCACAAGAGGCTTATTACTCTTGCTAAGTCCTTCCTCTTTCGAGCATGACTGCTTTTCTTGTTTGTAAATCTAAACCTTGTAAGAGGAAAATGCAGTTTTCCAGTTCTGATTTGATGCTGTGTTCCTGTAGTCTTAAAATACTGGCTGATACTAGCCTAAAGAGTTAGATGATTGCTGAAGTATTGCTGTGAGGAACTGGTATTATAACAATCTGTGAGAGAAAGTCTATAATGATGATTCTTAAGTACTTCTGAAAGGTAGTGAAGCTCTTAAAAAAGTAAAAACTTATATTCCTACAAAATCAGCTTCATTTTCCCTCTCACATCATTGCATAATAGCAACATGTTGGGTGCTATCTGGGCATTCAGGATTTTCTCTTTCTAGGCTGCAAAAACCTAGTGAATTCAACATGACAGCTCTGCAAGCTGGGAGCAATTGCAATTCAAGGTTCCACTTCCAGCACTCTGCTGCTTTAACTGAGGCTTGCCTTCTACGGGTCAGCTTCAATGACTGGCCTGTTTCTGTGGTGTTTTATGGTAATTTCTGCAGAAAATATTATACGAACAGTTATCAGGTTTGCCACACTGTTTAAAAGCTTCTAAATACTGGGTTTAGCAGGTCTGCATGAAAGAAAGCATTAATGGGAAGAAACATATTAAATGTATAAATTAGAAACTTGTCTAGTAAAAAGATGGGTTGTGAGTTCTGACATTAGGTCTATTTCTTAGCTTCCTTATTGCATATTCATTAAAGAACACACAAATACCAAAGCAACCTGTTGGTTTATTGCAGCCATGTGCTATCAGTCACATCTTGAAGACCTCAACACCCTCAACATCCCAAGTACAGCCTGTGCGCACATTACTGTTTTGTGAGTATTCCTTGGAAAACGCATGTAGGCAGCAAATATATACCATCTTATTTTAATCTGTTCTTTCATCAGGAATGTTCACGGACTTCTTTCAGCTACACACAAATAATATAACAGCCCCAAGTCTGTGAAACAAAAGCAACTCTAAAGACTGTTCCAGAAGGAGAAGGTAGAGTAAGCAAGGAAAAGGGAATGTCACCTGTCAGCAAGTCAGTGTCCTCTATAGCTGATGCCTTTAGCTATTTGAAAGCAAGCAAGAATACAGAATCTCTATGGCTTGTCTCAGAAATGCTCAGCAAGGAATCTGAATACTGCAGTACTCAATTCAGGCCGTGGAAAGAGCTGAGCATCCCTTTTAAAGTAGGGGCAGAAAGTGCTAAGGATCTCATAAAACAGATTTAGCTCCTGGCACATATTAGGGCTCAATAAACTCACTGTAGCCTGTCGGACCATTGGAAATAAGCCCTGGATCAGGCCTCAAAGGCAAGATCAAACACCCATAGGGATAAAAGCACTTGTCTCAAATGGAGTTTTTCTAAATCCAGCCACTTCATTATAACAACGTGCAGTCTGGGAAACCTCACCCATTGGGTTTTTACCGCTCACTAAATAGACCCTAAAAGGTCTTTTGAATGCAGAAGCAGAGCTGGCTGTGCCGTAGCAGTTTCTCATGCCATCCTACTTGAGCTCTGCTGGAGTGTCCCTTTATGGCAGGCCCCGAGTGTGCCCCACATGTGCCAGTGGAGTTGGCATCAACCCTGATAGCTAGGCCAGTCAGTGGTGGCTGCAGCCCCAAATTCACAGCTGATGGAACAGGGTCCATGATTAGCAGGGAATGCAGGAGTTCTCAGATGAGTAGGAGAGGGAGGGAAAGGAATGTGTTATTCTATAATCTACCTGCTATGACATGACATGGGAAGATATGGTTAACAGCCTGTTTCCAATGTTTACGCATTTTAGGAGAAACAGTCACTGGATGCGAATCAGGGAGGAGTCAGAGTGTTCAGGTCTGCTGGCATGTTTCCTCAATGACTTTTTTTGTGTGTAGATATGTTCATGGGGAAATCTTTTTCATTTGTTAGAAGTAAAATCTGCAGCCTATGTCTGTCTCATTTGTGTTCAAGTCTTCGCCCTCAGAGTCTTAACTGGGGACAAGTTACAACATTTAAACACTCATTGCCTGTAATTTGTCATAAAATGAAAGGGGAAGAAACCAAGATTTTAGTAGATGATTAGAATAAATAATGCTGCAACTGTCTTTCTTACTCTTTTGATGAATGAGCATAATTTTGAATACTGAGTATATGGATAACTTCATCTAGATACAATAAGGCAAAATGAAATAATGTGGCATACAAATAAGTATGCATAGGAGAAGTATATTCTGACATTTTCAATAGCCCCATGTTCTTTTGCACAAGTGGAAGCATGTGCATGCATGAGTGTACACTAATTCACTAGAATCAGAGTTCCTGTCAAAGGACTGTTAAATTAAGGGAACATGGAGAAAGAAACAATAGGCACAAATTAAAATACAGGAAATTCCATTTAAACATTAGAAATAACTGTGAGTTGTTTTTTGTTTGGTTTTGGTTTTGGTTTTTTCCTGTGAGGATGATCACAGGTTGCGCAAAGAGATTATGGTTTCTCCATTTTAGGAGGTACTTAAAACTTGATTGGACATGGCCCTGAGAAGCCTAGTGTAGCTGACCCTGATCGGAGCAGAGGCCTTGGAATAGATGATCTCCAGAGATGCTTTGAACCTCAATGACTCGGTGGTTCTGTGAACTGTAACAAAATAAGCCTCTCTGAGTGAACATGATGTACATTTCCCTAGAAACTTGCTGTCTCACCAAATGTCAGCCACTCTCTTTAGAAAACTGAATTTTAGAAATGTTACACCCCAAAATTTAAATCTTTCCTATTTTCTCCTTATATAATCTTGCCTTTTTCTCTCTGGTAATCACTTCCAGAGCCTGTTTAGACATTGAATAGACTCATTTGTATTTTCCTTTCTTTTTATGCTTTTCTGAAAGCTTAATTTCTCAGTAGTGCTTCTCTCCTGCACATTATACTGTTTGAGAATTTTCACTTCCATCCCATATCAGCTTGGAGTGATTGACAGGACCAGACTGATGGTATTGTTGAAAAATGAGTTGCCATAATCAGAAAAATAATTCTGTTGTCACTTGCTACCAACTTCAAAATGATGAATTTTAGGCGATATGATTGCATAAAATAAAGATCCCATCCCTCAGGTAAGTCACTTGGACTTGGAGCTCCCAAACACTAACTTCCTACCTCTTGCATCTGTTGTTTTATCCACAAATCTCCTCACTTGATATGGCTACTCATAGGCAACACATATTTAAAGATATTTTTTAAGAACCTAGGAATACAGCTTTACAAAAAGTTGCCTTCATGTATTTGCATGTACAGTCATTGCAATTCCTTTAATATAAAATAGGCCATCGGGTTTTTAATCCACATTATAGGCTTATAGCTAGCATTTTTTGCACATAGGTTTTAAGACTTTCTCTTTCTTTTCCTCTCTCTCTTTTTCCATTTCTTTTCTTTTTAATAAAAATGACTCCAACATTAGCAAAGTTCAACTTAATTAGTATTATAAATGAGTAATGGCTCAGGACAGCACAGAAAGGTGAACAGTCTATTTTTTCTAGATTTTAGAAAAGCAGCTTAACAATCTAGAGAGTTCAAAGGCATCTGAACGTGGCATGAAGAGGCAGCTCTGGAAGGCTGATGCTATTCAGCAAACTAGCATCTCACCTACCCCAGCTCCAAAAAGCTTAGAGGTGCTCAGAGAAGTTGCTTACAGCTCAAATACTCACCCTTACATAAATTGGTTTTCTATGGCAGCTGTCAACAAGCAGTTGTTTTCTTGTCAACAATGGACTCATTATAGCTCATTATGGCTGCCATTATTACTATGTTTTAAATTAATGAAGTAATTCTAAAATAGGTGTCTTCCCTTTACTGAGATGTTGAGCAGCTGTTCTTGCCTAAGGGCTGTCAACTGCAGAATTCCTTCATATTCCTGTACCTGGAAATTTTCAAGAAAACTGTGTGAGGTATTTCCATTGAATTGTATTATTGTAATAAATTGTATATTTCCATTGAAAGTAATTACATTCTTCATTTTCATATAACCACCTTGGAAATTAAAGTGATAACCCTTGCAGCACACAAAATCTTGGATTTCATGGATTATAAGTAGATTACAGGTGTTCTTGCCATTAGTTGAACAGTCAATAGTATTCAGACATTCGGAGCAAACAGTGGAATTTCCCTAACATTCCCAGCAAGCTGCCTGCTACTGAAATGGCTGATACAGCAGTAAAAAGTATGTTGCATGAGGTTGCTGAGTTGTGAGCTTCAGACCCCAGCATACTGTCTAATTCTGTTTCAGTTGGTTGCTTGCTTGCCACCTGAAACTTTCACTGCCATTGATGATGTCAAAAGGTTAAATCACAGACAAATTTTGGTGATCTCCATCAAGGAGAATGCTCTTCAACCTTCAGAAAGGGCAACGTGATCTAAGGCTTGTTTCAACACAGGAATTATAGATGAGTTCTATACAAGTTTGTTGTTGAGACAAACTCTGGGAAATGTGTTTTGTCATATTGTAAGGTTTAGCTGTACAAATGGAGGTTACTTTTAAATGTGCTAATTTCCATTCATTTTTGTACCTTTTTATGAAGCATGTACTTATCTGTGAGGCATGTTTACATCTACTGATCCTACGGTAGCACAATTAAACAGCTCATGAGTGGAAGGATTTTATTTTTCTGTTTGTTTGCTCAAATTACCTTTTCCATTTTTCTTTTGTGTCCCAGTGTGATTGTGCGAATAGACAGGATACATATCCAGAGAATACTAAAGATAATTATATTACAGTTGTTCTTAGTTACTGCTCTAGCAATTGGACGCATAAGGCCAGTGCAATGAGCTAGAGGAATATGTTCACAAACTATTTGTAAAGCTATCATAACACTCATGAATAAAGTTGTTTGATAGTGTTCGTAGGACCAGTGAATACAAGAGAGGTCTGACTTCTATTGCTCACTCTTTCCACTGTGAATCCACAAAATGATGCTGATATTGGTTGAGCAGGAATGCGTAAGTTTTCTGTCCAGTGTATGCTGAATAAGGAGAAGTTTTAGTCCTATGGGCAGATTTGTGATAGAGAGTATTTCTATATCCACAGCCTTTGAGAAGTCAATCACCAGCAAGATTTAAACGTATCCCTTAGTGGAACCAGTTTCTTAGTGAACCAGTTCAGCAAAATGATAGAAAACGAAACCAAAGTATTCTTCCACAAATTCTTTTTTTTTTCTCTGTATAAGTAAACATTTGAAATATTTGGTATGTGATTACTTTTGAAAACAGATATACTTCAAGAAAGATACAGATTTTGTTGTGGTTTCTACATTTTCATAAGGATGTTAACAGAAGTTCTATAAAATTCTTCTTCAAATAGATCTATACTTTACTAATATTTCATATTACTTTTGACTTTGATAATTCTTTTGCAGAAGATGTAGTCTCTGGAATAATGTTAATGCTATATATGCATGATAGGTTTTTGATTGTGAGAGCACCTGTTCTGGAAAATTCTGACTGCTAGACGAAAGCATGAAGCTTCCTTCCTTTCAGAAAATATAGATGACAGTAAAAATATAACTCTCTGTACTATAAAAAAATAACAGGAAGTTAGTAAAATAATTCACTAAAATTCAAAATCACATTTTAGATAGAGTAACTAGTATGTAGCTCAGTAGGGAAAATAGATAATAAAAAAAGAATGCACAGCCTGCACTTCCAGATGCTAATGTTAGCTGTAGCGTTGGCTCTGCTTCTAATGTAGCCAGTTAGGGTTGGAGAAATTGGCTCCAAAATGGTGACCATAGAGAGTAAGATCTATGCATAAACAAAGCAATAATACTGTAGCTCAAATGAGTACTTTTGAGGTCTAAAATTTGCTTAAAACAGTTGGAGGAAAGGTGTGTAGAAGTGTGATGTTCTCATTATCTCATTATCAGCATTGAGATATTTGGGCTTTCAGTCACTGGATCAATCCAGCTCACATTAACAGTTACCAAAATTCATTACCATCTACTGACTTTCCAGTGAAATAGCCTTTGTGTTATTCGTGAGTCTCAATCTTTGAAACATTGCAGCCATGCTTTTAAAACTTGAAATTGCAAGTCATTCTAGTTAAAAGGTCAGAGCTTTTTCTGACCTTATCATGCATAGATATTTGCTTGACAAGGCAAAATGAAATCATGTTATCCAAATAACATATTACAGCCTGACTTTTTTTTCTGCCAACCTTTTTCTAGTGGAAAATTTTGCGTTTCAAGGCTGCAAAGTTCTGTCCTTTTGACTCCCTCTTCATTCTTTTGAAATGCAATTACTGTTCAGTGAAATGCTATTGCTCTATCCTATATTTACAGCTGTTCCATGATGTACTGTACAATGTTGTAGTTTAATACTGCTGCTAATTTTTCTTCCTGTATCAGTTTCTCAAAATTTTGTAATGAAGTGAAATGCAAGAATCAGAGCAATTTTCGGTGTTCTTTTGTTTTGTAAACACAGGACAATATCTGCAAAGACACATCATCAGGCCAACAACTTCAATATATTTGAAGGAATGGTCTGCCATGGAGTCCCAGTTGCGACAGTTTCAAGAGGCAAAGTAGTTTATGAAGGTGGAGCTTTCAATGTCACAGCAGGAGATGGAAAATATGTCTCCCGTCCACCATTCCCTCCATATGTCTACGAACGAATCAGGCAGCGGGAGCAGGTTAATTAAACTAATAAATCTCTGTAATGCTTTGTACAGCATGAGGATAACTAGCTCTTGGGAAGAGAAGTTTGGGAATTCAATAGTAATTTCCCTTACTAATCAAAATCTGCCAAGGTGGGAGAAAATGAAACTAAGGACTCAATTTTTATTGCTCTTTATCTTACAGAAAAATGTCATAGACTAGTTCCTGCTCTTAGGGTAGTCTGTACAGCTTGTAGACTTAGCCTGGGTGCTTGTTGAAATAGACATATCTCATTTCCAATAAAAGTGGACAAAGTTTTGCTCCTGAGTAATCTAACTGCTACATTTTATCACTGAATTCACTGGAAAACAAACAGGCATAACATCATCTGTAGGAAGAAATCTTAGACTGAGGAAGAAATCAGTAATTTTCTAACTCTTTCATGGATCAGATATTTGGAGCTAAACTCTGTAGAATATTGAAGATTTAGCTCTGTTCCAGCAAGAATGTGTTATAAAATGAACATGTGCAAAAAGTGCACTGCTGGACCAAGCAAGACAACTCTGTTGTTCTTGTTTTGTTTGGGTTTTCTTGAGGTTTTTTGTTGGTTTGGTTTCGGGGTTTTTTGTAAGCGAAATATTGCAAAATACATGAAGATTGAATTTTCAGTGCCTATTTACTAAGAAAGTATTCATGAAGAATGCTGTTGCATCCTTACTGTAACTCAGTTGTGATCAGCACTTTCAAAAGCAGCCAAAGTATATTTTAAAATCACAACCTTAATCAGTGTGATTCACTGCAAGACCTAAAAGTTGAATCAGACTAGCATCCATGTGAGATATAGCCCATTGAAATGCTTCCAAGATAATTCTGTATATTTCTTCCTGTTGTTGTCTTGATGGACTGAGAAAGGCATGTGAAAGTGACTGAGTAAGGCTTTCTTCCAAATCACCCTTTCAGAGGGGTTGGTGGGCTGCCTGCACATAATGCAGTGGATAGGTAGGCAAGTCCCGTCCTGACACACAGTTTTTCCCTGGGGACTAAAAGAACAGGAAACAGATTATTGCATTTATTATTGCATTTTGAAGGTTTGGGTTTTCCAAACATTAAGGAACACTTTTTTTTTGGTACTAGTATAAGTCAGGGTAAATTATATAAACTACAGTTATTTTCAATTGCATTACTACTGTTAGCATCTAACTGTGCTGTTTCTACTTTGCTTTTATTTTGAAACCATATCCCTCATTTAAGTCTGTCCACAAATTTTATATATTCTATTCATCTTTTCAATGTGAATGAACATTAATGTTTCTAGGGGAAAGGAAGGGCAAAGAAAATAATCTCTGCCTCTAGGACTTTCAAGGCCTAGTAGAAAAGTGAACCAGTAGTCTTAACTATGAATTTGTCTGAAGAAAAGATCTTCCCTTTCCACTGAACATGTAACTGAATTGAAGCAATTTCTCCAAAGGTTTGCTCACCTACAGTAGACTCATTCTGCATTTTTAATCCAGATAGATTCTCTTTCCTGTGCTCCTCTTAGAAATCATAGTTCTGTGGATCTGTCTTAATTGGGATATGTATCATGCGCAAAGTTGTATGTGCCTGTGAGTCTATTTAATCCACTGGACACTGAAGATATTTGGTACTTTGTTAATGAGTTTTGTTGTGCAATGTTGATCCCTTTGGCTTTTAATGCAAAATAAATACCAGGTAATGGTAATAAAAACTAGCTATTGAGAGCAGATTTGTAGTGGCATTACAGCAGCAAAAACTTGGGCCATTCTTTCTTGTGTAAGAGAACACTGCAGTTATTTAAGCCTCCGAGGGAAGGGAGAAGCATCATTAAAATGTGTAACATGGTCAGTTGCTTTTTTTTAAAAAAAAAAGGTTTAGAATTGCTTTGTTACAGTGCTGACGAGATTGAGCCACCCAGCTCCTGATGAAAGCTGAGAACTGAACAGTTTGATCCCAGTGTAAGGGATCTTTACAAGAGAGAGGTTTGATGAAAGTGTTGAGATGCATAACATACAAAGCTGGGTTATCACAGGACTGCTATTTTCATTGTGTCCAATTAGCAATTGCATGGGGAAGACAAATAGTGAAAAATTTGTAATATTTTTCTTGCAGGTCTGTCAGCCTGTTCCTGTTAAAAGAGCACCTTATACAGGCATGGTTTCAGAAACATGGGTCACACAAAACCAGTAGGCGCATTCCCCAGTTGTGGCTCTTGCAGGTAACTGTCTCTTTTGATTAATGAAAACTTCTTTACCAATGTTTCTCTGAAACTTCAAGAAAATGAAAGTGTAGCAGGTCATCCAGATTGTGACAGGCTTGTCTGAAATAAACCCTCTCAGAAGCTGAATTGTCTTGGTATCTTTAAATTTGATGAAAAATGTGTGGCAGCCGAGGTGGGGAGGACCTCTTTCTGATTGGAGTCTCATTTAAAAAGCTCAACTGAGAGATGCAAATAGAGTTTAACTGCTAGACTAAGACATGGATATGAAGGTCCATAGAAAACCTGAGTTCAGTTAGCACCAAGAATACAAAGAAAGCGTAATTGTTTGGGTTTCAAATTTACAGGGAAACAAACAAACAAAACCAGCTGGATGTAAAAAAAAATATTCTTTAGTGTCCCTGCGTTACAGACAATAACTTTCCACCAGTTGTGCAGTTTGGTTAAGCTGATAGATCTGGTTTGCAAGAACCACAGCTGTCTTCATGCAATAGAGGTGCTGCAGTCAGTGCCAGCAGTGGTATAGCAGATGATTGAGCTACTGTAAAGCTCAGTGCTGCTTACAGGTGAATAACACCCAGCATCTTCCCGTCCCCCTCCACAGTGTCCAGAGTGCCTAGCTTGGTATTGACACTCCCTGACCTTTATATGCCGTGGTGCTCGGTGGATCTTTCTGTGAGCTGATTTACTTGCTAAGCCAGCGGAAAACAATTAGCTTCTTTATTCTGGGTTAGTTTTCTGCTGGCTTTGTGAGTTGAACTGTCTCTCCGAACAACCTAGCAAGGGAACCTAGCAGTGTAACATATGGGTAGGATAAGGCAGCTGGGGAGAAGAACTAGGCAACAGCACCTCACTCTTTAATTGTTTAACAAGCAAAAGAAATGCCCCAGGAAAAAATAGAACTAGGTAAGACCTTCAGCAATCCCAATTGAGACATGATGCTGCTGCATGCCAACTGCAGCTGAAGTGTTGTCTACTGCAACAGGGGAGTTGATTAATATGGGTTGGGGGGACACTGAGTAGCAGTAAGCATGACAAAATCCAGGCTGAGTTTTGGGTGAAATCAGCTAGTTTGAGAAAGGATTTCCCAATAGATGATGTAAAGCCCCTCACATAAAATGGGTCAGTTCTTAGTGCTAATTAATATGAGGATAGGGACAAACCTGCAGTGGTAGGAGAATGAAGTTAGCTTTTCCACATTTCATTGTAGCATTCCTTTAAAACTACCTCACAATGAACCTCATCCAGGGCATCAGTAGCAGCAACAGGGTGCAGCATCCTATTTGTTTTCCTCTGTCATAAGGGAGAAAGCTTATGTAATAGAGAGGACTAAAGGCTAAAGCTGCAGTAGAATGAAGGAGCAATAACATTTTCTCTAGCTCCTAGCACTCTTTTTCCATTATTACCTCTCTGAATGACAAACTGCAAAGCGGAGAATTTCTTTTGAAAGATTATATCATACTGTCTTCTTCTTCTCTGTAGATAAAAGCAAATGAAAATGACCCTGCTGTCCCCACCAAAGAAGTGCATTTTGGTACCAACAATCAATCTACAATCAACTTCTCAAGAGCCAATATGAAACAACAGCAACCAATAAACATTATACTGGGCTTCCTGCATGAAAGTTGTCATTGCAGTTTCCCTTTAAAAGGGAATTTGTTGTAAGAATTGGAAAATTCTTTTTAGAAAATGGAGTAATAACTACAATTATAATGTGGTAACAGTTTTGTAGGTTCTTAAAAGTAGGTAAGTTTGGGAATGATATTGCTTAATATTTATCTTTAGAAGGTATCAGCTAACCTATAAAGTAAAAGCAATGCAATGGCCTTTAAGCACATTTTCTACATTCTTGCTCTGTTAGGTCACAGGAGATGAATCCTAATTCTCTAATTTCACGTGTTAGGAAGATCTCTGTTGTGCTTAGCAATGCAGAGAATTCTGATAGAGATGCTGAATTTGATTTTTTGTTTTTCCCTTCTGGAACAGGTTAGGACAGAAAAATGCTGATTCAGAAGAGTTGCCACTATTTTAGAGCTGCTGCTACATGTCCATATCCTTGTCTTTAAAGGAGTTTATACATTTTGTCTCTGCACAGCCAAGCATTTTTTGGTGTGCTCAAGCATTTTGTTTGCTGCACCCTAGGCAAAGCTATGCTAACCATACTGGTGAATTCACCTACAATACTGTTTGGGGTTCTGGTGTTATGGAGAGACATAACCCACAACTTAAAGGCTTATGAAGTGGGAACACCAGAGCACAAACATAATGTATTGATTTCAAAAAACTTTTTTTTTTTTTTACTGAAAAATGTCAGTTTTTTCCCCAATGTAGCTAATACTTTGGGTTGTGTAGAATAGAATTCCTAATTTAAAAAAAATCTCAATTGCTCAATTTATTTGATTTCCCATTTGAGAGGTAATTGTATTCTTAGAAGCATGATACTGTTACCGTGTCTAGACAGGTTTTACCTTGGAAAACAATGATGTTTTTTAAAGTTGCATTTTCACATATGATAGCCCTTCTTTTTAAGCAACTGTTTAGAAATGAGGCCAACACAAAAACACCCATTCAGTGAGTTCATAGTTCTATGTGTAGAAACAGTATAACCTGCTTTTCTGCGCAACCCCTGGGCCAAACAGGTACAGAAAGACTTTCATATTATAAGACAGATACAGAAAGCATGTAATAATTACTGTTATTTTTCATTTGTAGTGAAAAGCAGACTTATAGTTCCTGCTATATTCATAGGCATACAGTGATGTATGAGCTTGTACGAGAAACAAACTCCTACTAAGTCTGTAATTCTTGTGTCTCTAAATAGCAAAGTAGAATTTTCTTTGTAAGATGATGGAGGATAATAATGGGGATGTTCAGAAAGAGCTAGCTCAGGCTGCCATTTCTCAGGTTGTCTTTGGAGTGGCAGAATAGCAGAACCAGGCATCCAGCACAATTACAATGACTATTACAAGGCAGTGGAGTTCAATGTTGACTTCTGTAATGGTCTGCATCTGAGTTTGTTGTCTAGTGTCCCTCTGCAGTCAACAGAGAGTTCTTCTCTGCAATCAGCAGAATGTTCTTCTGGAACATTATTCATCTCTGCATCAAGATCTAAACCAAGCTAGATGAACCTGTCCATTGTTGTTCTTCAGGATGAGATGAGTAGTTTTCTTGCAATGCCAGTTTGCCTCCATTAACTACAAAGAGTGTGACTAACTATGATGCAGATGTCTACTCTGCAACAGTCTTCTATATAGCCTGTCTTTGCTTCTCAGACCTGAAACTCTCTGGTATGAAGAATGCCTGTCTTATGTTTTGTCTCGTCAAGAGTGTGTGCCAATCATGAGTCCATTCTTTTTAATTAATGTTTTCCTTGGTAGAAAAGCAGAAATTTGGGAAGAGTAGGGGAAAAGGCAGGGGGGAAAAAAGACCTATTTCTGCTTTCAACAATATCTTATATTTGTATAGTCTTTCATCTGAGGCTTCAGGCTTTAATAATTGTTAGAGCCTTGCAATTGCATGATATACCTGTGAGACAAGTAAAGGTAGTTAGAATAAATTTACGGTTGTGAAAACTATGGATGCTCAAACCTCTGAAATCACTCAAGTGATGGAAAATATATGTAGTTGCCTTATATTTAACATCCAGTGCCGGCTTAAGTGAGTTGCTCAGGGCCAAAATGATTCAGTTATGACAGAAATGAAATCAAGGAATAAAGACTGCCAGTCCTTTGGATACTGTGGACATGCCCAGTACTTTCAAATGTCCTTTGGGTTCTTCTCTCTCCAGCCTGAAATACCAGGGGATCTCTGCAGATCAGCAGTACTGGGGCATGTGGCTTTCCTGGGCCACTGGAGGGCAGGGCTGGTATTATGTATCAGGAATGAAATGAGAAGGAAGTTACTCTCATGCACAACAGCACTCATGAAGCAAGTTTGTGTATTTTGAAGTCTGAGCCCATAGAGTAGGCAATAACACCCCCATTTTCAGCCTTTATTTCATCACCAGCAGAGAGTGATCCTTTAATCCTTACTTTGCACTTTTGTGATGTAAAACAGAACTAGAAGAAAGGCTTTGCCTGTTCATTTCTTCTTTAATTGCCAGCATGTCTGGGCTGTTTAAACTGTGATGAAAACACAGTGAGTCATCATGACAATATTGACAGAGCAGGGATCAGGGTGACAGCAGTTGTAAACCCAGCATCTTCTGACTTTGCACACCCAACTGCCTACACGGAATGCTGCAACAAAACACACAGAGAAAAAATAGAGTCTTTAGCTATCAAGCAAGCCAAGGTTGGGAGTATGGGCTGGTGATAAGGAGAGTTCCGTAAAGATGGTTGTTGAAAGGAAGCGTCCTTGTTTATATTGTGCTTCAGGAGGGTCAGGAGCACTGGCATGTCTCTCTGAATTATCTTCACAAGACAATCAGGTCAGCCTTTCATTAATTTTACAAACCAGATTTGATCCATTTGGGGGATTTTTCACAGTAAATCAAACAGCTTCTGCACTGGTGAAGGGCATTTAAAAAAGGAAGTTGAGCTCCCCTGTGAGCTGGGGGAAGGAAAGGGATGAATGAGTCAAAAGCCAAATCCAGACTTCTCCTCAGACTTTTGTTCTGAGTGCTGAGTTCATTTCTGACAAGCCCTAGAGAAGCAGTTAGAGACAATGCCCAGTAATGTGAAAGATATTAAAAATTTCCATTAACTCAATAAATGAATAAATAAAATCCTTAATTCCAACTGTACCTGTAGTTCATTTGTGCTCAGCAGAAAGAAAAAATACATGCTTTTATATGTGGAGAAGAATGATCTCAGAGAAGAAGAAAACATACCAAAAGAGGAAAACACATTGAATGACAAAGACAGGGGAAAAGAGCCAAAATAAAATGTAGGAAATGTGAGGAGAGGGTAGACAAGAAGAGGAACAGAAATAATTGTGGATGGAATGCTGGGGTTTTATTGTAACTTGTAGAGGTTTTTGGGGGGGGGGGTGTTTTTATTTTTTTTAAAGAAAAATAACAAAGTAATAATGTGGTTGAGG
>JANHGB010019324.1:0-46337 GCA_026283785.1 Coracopsis vasa
CCGAAAGTCAAAAACACAGCACTGCACCAGCTACTAAGAAGGAGAAAAATGACTGCTACTGCTGAACCCAGGACACTCTCCCACCTCAAGAGGAGCAAAGCTGGACCAGTGGCCATCCCTTGAGTAGCAAAGCTTCCTTATGGGCCTCTAGACTCCTTTATTCCTCCTGCAGATACCCAGGGTGAAGGGGAAAGCCTGGAAACCTAACATACACACTGGAGAAGTGATCACCCAAGCACTTCTGCTCATCCAGACATCAGTGACTTATTGAGGCCTGAAATTCCACAGCTTGGGTTAGTGCTGGAGTTGGTGCTTACCGTTGTGCTGCCATCTGTATATCCCACTGCACACTGTGGCCCACCATCAGGCAGGAAACTGCAGGGTCTTTCAGCTGGCCACCTGGGTTAAGTTTCTCAGTGAGTTACTTGTTTGGGGTCATTTTAAATGAGCTGTTTCTTGCTTCTGAGTAGGCTATGGTAGACCTTGACAAGAGTTCGGCTTTTCTATTGCTTTTGTGGCTAAATCCAACGAATGCCTGGCCCAAGACACATCTGCTTTGGGGAGATAATGAGCAACCATGCTAAGTCCAGGCAGAAAACACCTCCTGAGGTACTGCCTTTGCTGAAGAAGAGGGCTTTTTCTTGCAGAGTTCAACTTCTCTGCCCATGGCAGGGGGTCGGAACTAGGTGATCCTGAAGGTCCCTTCCAACCCAAGTGCCTAGAAGAAACCAGACTGAACCACGCCAAGGTGTCGGAGAGGGTCAGGACAGCGGCATACAGGATCACCGTGGGCAGCCCCTGTGCAAAGAGGGCTATGGCCTCCCGTCCGCTTTTTTTCCATCGCGCCCCACTCCACCTGGCAGCGCTGCCCAGGGCCGGGCCACGGCTGAGCCAGTTTCACTTTCTGTTCCTGCGCTCTGCGGAGCGGGAAATGAAAACCAAGCGGCGCTGATGCTCTCTGACGCAGCCGGAGAGGGGAGAGGCGGAGCGGCCGCACTCCGTTTTCGCCGCCTTCGCCGACTCCACGCTGCCCTCCACGTCCCCGCTGCGCTTCCCTCGCTGCAGGCGGCTCTCTGGTGGCTGGGCAGGGCTGAACCGGCCCGACAAGCTGAGGTGGTCCTGAGGATCTCTCCGGGGAGACGCAGTGTCCGAGCCCCCGAGGCTGTGAATGTGAGGACCCGCCGAGGCTGCGGGAATCGGTGAGGAAGCCTCTGGCTGTTTTGTCAGGTAGGATGAGCTAGAGCCACAGAGTGCCAGCAGGACGGAAGGGAGAGGGGGGAAAGGGAGCTGAACAAACGCGTTAGTTTGACGGCAAAGTGGGAAATGTCGTGTCAGTCGCATCCAAGAGGAGTATGGAAGTGAACGGCTGAGTCCCTGGGGCAGCCCTTTGAGGAATACCCCAGGGCTGCAGCTCTCCTCCAGCCCCAGCACCATCCCCTTGTCTGCCTGCTCCCCAGGGTACCCATGAGGGGAGAGAAACGATGACGGTGGGGAAGAGGTGATGTGGGACAGAGGTGGTGGTCCCCCTCAGGCAGAGAGGGGCTTCGGGTCTGGGGTATGGGGCTGTTGGTGGTTTGCAGTGAGAGGCTGGTGTCTTGAAAGGCTGTGGAGCAGGCTGGGGTGAAAGGAGGACGCTGGACAAGCTGAGGGCAAGTGAGAGGGCTCGATGATAATGGGGTGGAGGATATGAGAAGGTGTCGCCACTACTTTTCTCTGCCTCGTGCTAGCGTGGCCAAGCCATGTGCGTTGAGGGAGCAGTACTGAGTCCTACCCCTGACTTGCAAAAGAAACTGAGAAACAACCCTGCTCCTCCAGTGAGAGAGGAGAAATTAGGGGCAAAAGGGGAGCCTGCTCCTCACCAGGTTTTTATACAGTTATGCAGGGAAAGAAAAGTCAAGTGCAAATCTTAGGAATGCCGTATTTCTGATAGCCATAAAATGGCAGTTCTGTGTAAGGGTTGGGAATTGTGTTCGTGTCTCTGCTCCCACACCAGGGATCCCACTAGTAGTGCCTGGGGAAAGATTTCATCAAACCAGAGACCCAAATGCTCCCATCTCTGTATCTGCCCTAATATCTTTCTACATATTTCTCAGATCACCCGAAGCCTTTTAGACCTAAGCTTGCTCTTTCACCCACTGCCACCTTAATCCTATGTCTCTTGCCAAAAGCCGTGTCTTGCAAGTTCACCTCATGCCCAGTACATCTCTAGCTGTTGTTTAGGCACCTCTGCCCTGCCTACCCTCCTCCTTTATGTCTCTTTTGGCATCTCCACTGGCTGTGAGTATTACCTCCTGGATGATATTGTACCAACTAAAGCCAGTGGGTCTCGCAGTGCAAGCACAGATGGGCTCGTCCTCAAGCTGGACCTTCAGAAACCTGAATGCCTCATTAAATCCTTGACAGGGAAGAGGCGGAGTGAGTTCAGATGCTGTTTTGCTGAGGAAGAAATCAAGTCAAGTTTCTCTTTTCCTGAGTAGCTATTCTAATCACGGGGTTTGGCTATTGAAGGTGCTATTTTTTAATCTACCATTGAGTGTCTAAGTTTATTTTCTCCCCTTGCAATAAAACTCCTCTGCAAACTTGACAATATTTAGAGAATCTGATTCCATGACACCTAATGTTCAAAAGTAATCTTCAAAAGTACAGAATTAAGAGTACAGTCAGGAAAAAGTACACTTGAGATTAAGTGCAATAATTGGGGGGAAAAGAAATCAATTTCTGATTTCCCTGCCTAAATCTTGAGAAACTTTGATATTTAACATTATTGGCCACAGTTAACCTGAAAAACAACACGCTTTTAAAGCAAAGATTTGCTTTTTTGTGCAAGGCAGAACCGGTATTTTTTGGTTATTCTTCACTCTTTCAGCAGCTGGCCTCAGGTTCGTTTTATGCGCTGTCTAATATTTGTAGAATATTAATTTCTGAGCATTTGGTTTGTGTTTTATTTTTCCATCGTCACAAATTCTTCCCTAGGCATATCTTTTTGTATGATTCTGCCTTCCTGTTGGACATGGGCTTTAAGAAAGTTTCGTTTCTGTGTCACTGCGTTTGAACATTTGTCACATTGCTTTGCCCTGTGTATTTTTACCTTGCTTTAGTTTGGTGACTTTTTTAACCTTTTATTTAAATAGCCAGTGGATAAGTTACGAGAGACTGACGAGTGTAATAGTCTGTTCAATACTTGCTTGCAAATCAAGGCATTATAATGGTTCTTTTGCTTAAACAGTTACTTCGCCTGTGATCACTTGAAGGAGCATCAGAACAAACTGATATTTAGGTGCTTAAATGCTTTTAAAATTACAGTCCAAAGTGCCACAGTAGAGCTGTGATTAGAAAACAATGCAGAGAGCCCAGTACAAAAAACAATCTAATGCTTATCAATTCAAAGGTCTAGACAAGGTGAAATTTGCCCTTTTGAATGCTCAGGATACTTTGGGTGATAAAGCATTACTTTTACTTAACAGAGGAGTTTTGCAACATCTCCCATTTGCACAGTTTTAAGCATATTATTTACCAAATCTTCCTAAACAGGGATATCTGTGGCTCCCTGGCTATGCAGAACCAGAGGTTCATTTATTTATTTAGCCATAAAAGGAAGAGAACAAGATGTGCAATTGCCGTCAAGCTCCATGTCTGTTACCTTGCCAATACCCAGCACACCTACAATACCCCATGTTAATTTAAATATATCAAATGCTGTTGCAGTAATCTTACTAATTTTACTGACATTCCAGCTTTTTCATAATGAAAATATCACATACAAAGACAAATCCTGTGCTTCTGGGTGCTCCTTCTCATTCTGATCTTTCTGTGTCTTTCTGCAGCCCTTCTGTGTTTGTAAAGCATTGTTGGTGGGACAAAGAAGTGGACGTCAGGAAACAAGCAAGAAACTAGAGATGGCACTAAGAGAGACTATGAAGGCAAAAGCAAAAGTACAAAATAATGCAGAGGAAGCTGAAGAGCTGAAGGCCAAAGTCCAGAGGCCAACATCAGTCTTTGGTGTGGCAGACTTGAAAAATGGTAATAATGTGTTGTCTGTTCCTCACTCATACTAATACCTGCTGCTCCATTCTCTGTCCTTAGGTTACATTTTGTCCTGTTCTTTTACCTTTTCACTGAGGAATATACAGGTGATTCTCATTTTGCCCTGCCAAGTAACCTTTTTGGGTTTGGGTTTTGTTTTTTTTGGGGTAAGGGATTACATGAGGATCTCCAGGCTTTTCCAATTTTAAGTCCTCAGATTGGCCATTGTAGGCAAAAGGTCTAGATGCTGGCCCAGTCTCTTTCCAAACATAGCTAGCATTGCTTCCGGATTTGCTGAACCATGAACAAGGCCCTAGTTATTCTGCTGCATCACTAGATTGGCCTCTCAAAAGCTTCCATCAGTATTTCAGGTGTACATACTGTTCTATTCCAGCTACAGCCCACCCTTACCACCAGCTGTATGCATTCCAGAGTTGTTCTGAGTTTCCATTCCATGTCCTCTCCCCCTTTGGTGATGAATTCAGAAGAAAAACTTCTGATTTCTGACTGTGGTCACCTATACTACTTTGGGGCACAGAATATGCTGTCCTTTTAGATGCAGTATGAGCAGCCATGGCTTGCTTTTTCCACTTCTCTCAAGCTAGTTCCTTTCTTTGAAATGGAGACATAGAACAGCAGAGGTAGGCTGAAGGGGAAACCTGAAGCCTGTGTGGTGGACAGCTAACATGTGGTCCCACATGTAGCTCTTCATTTTGTTATTAAGCCTGGCTGTGTAAAAGGCTAAATAAAAGTCTTCATACAGGCAGCCTTTGACTTCTGTGGGTTTTTTTATCTTATGTTTAGATGTGTTATGAAAGGACTGAAAAGAGAGCAATTGGGAGACATCCGAGCACCATAATCCAGGCTTATTTGGATTTTTCCTGTCAGTTGCCAAACAAAAATACATGTTATGTGCTTGAGCAACATAAGAATAAGATTGAACCCTTTCTCAGGTCTGACCAAGATGCTGGTCCTATACCCTGAATGGCTGAATATGCGCAAGAGGAGTTTTGTCACTTTCAAGAAATTGTCACTTTCTTTTCTTCTACCTATTTCCAGGACTCACTTCCTCTTTTTCTGTGCCTACAGAAGCTATTGGACTGTACAACGTTGGACACAGCTGCTGTCTGAACTCCCTGCTCCAAGTGTTCTTCATGAATATACACTTCACAAGGATACTGCGAAGGTATCACTGGTTTGAACTACCTAAGATACTCCCATTGTTGCTCTGTTGTCTCCACTCTTTCTTTCTACGTGAGGTGCATTTGAAGGCTTGGATCATCAAGGTGCTCGCAAGGTGCTTTCAGCTCATTCAGCAAGGTCTCTGCCTTATTGTGTCTGTCATACACAGACTAGGGCCTGCAAAGGTAGCAGTTGCAGATGACTCTGGTCATCTCTGGTCATCTCTGCAGATGACTCTGAGCAGTCATCTCTGGTTCATGTGCCATTTGCACGCTGGTAAACTACAGCCTTGAACTGAGTCTTCAAGACTTGTATCTCCCTTTTTCATAGCAGGATATGATTTTATTCCTCGTTTACTCGTAGGCTTGCTATAACTAAAGGATGTGTTGTGTGTAACCCACTATTCATTTTGTAACTTGAGGCATGCGAAAGTAAACATATTGCGATTCATAGCCTCTGTCCTCTGATTGTCCTGGCTAGCACCTGACACAGAAGAGTAAGTGTTGTTGCAGAGGACAAATACATAGTGTTATTTTGTTTTGCTTGGCCATGCTTCCTATTTGTTCGTGAGGAGGATTTGGGCTTCTGCCTCCCTACCAATGACACTAATAACTGGTTTGATCTGCATTTAGTTTGCTCAGCTCACTGCAGCTGTAATCATCTAAGTGGATCATTCCTATTCAGTCCTCCTTTCTCCAAATTTCTTACATGCTACCAGTGTACAAAGAGGGAAGAAGACAAGTTACAGACATGCAGAGATGAGAAGTGTCATAAATGGGCAAAGCTATATAATGAGATAGTAGGTTACCAGTGCTATTCGAAGAAAGACTTAGAAAAACCTGGACTGCAATAAATTTAGGGAGGGTAAAGAGCTTTCCAGTTGGCATCTAGTTGAAATACAAGCATTATATACGTGCCAATAAAGTTCTGAGGTTATGTTGAGAACCAAGGCATGAACAGGTGAGAGGCAAAACCATCTCTAAAACTGGCTCTACCCCAAGTGTTGTCTCTAGAGCCCAGAAAGCACTTCAGGTCCTGCTTGGTTTGCCCCTTATTCATGAGAAGGCCAACTTAGAATTGTGGCCTTTTACTTTAGAACAGTCAGCCGGCTCTTTGGGATGCGCTAGTGCAGGTGTCTGCTTCCCCTTTTTCCTTCTTTTGCTGCAAACAAGCCCATTCTGGTTCCTCTTGAGTTGCTTTCTGTGCTATCCCCCTTTGCTTCTTCAGGTGCGATGTCAAATATTTCTTCATCATCTGACTCAATTACCATTCATGTCACTTCTCTTGGTAGGATCACGGTGCCACTATATGCTGAGCAGCAGAAGAGGAATGTCCCATACCAAATGCTCCTGCTGTTGGAGGAGATGCAGTGTGGCAAGCAGAAAGCTGTTTATCCCATAGCCCTCGCTTACTGTCTTTCAGCATACAAAGTGAAATGTAAGTAGCGCCATCTCATGCCCACCTCAGTCTGCAGATCAGAGATGTTAATTTTCAAGCATTGACAAGCAGTGCAAACTCTGACATCTCATTCAGAGATTCAGAAATGTGAGGAGTTAGGTACATGATGATGTGTAGTAGTGAGAGAGATGCTGTATCTTACTTGTGAAGAGGAGAAAATAAAAGAAAGAAAAGGCCCCTGCTAGATATCCTTGCTGATGTCCAAAGGGTAAGAAAACTATCAGACTGCTAGAAGACTTAGCTACTTATACTAGCCAGGGAGAATGGGCTCTGCAGGGCAGAGAGAGGACAGCTTATAGCTTGATTTGTCTTGCTATACTGACATGATAATAGTGAAACAGCTGCTATTTCTTATTAGAAGGGAGGGATCGTGTGGAAAAGATACTGAGCTCACCCAGATCGCCAAGGATAGAAATCGTATCCTTACTGTTCCTTGTTATAAGGGCAGGGAAAAAAATTTGCTGGCTTAAACTCCCATCTGGGCAGGGTCCCACAGGACAGAGAGTGTTAAATGCATGAGAGACCAGAGACAATACGATGCTGAGGGTCTGTTTACGTGTGCATGTACACACAGTATATTCAGATGCTCTGATCTTTGTCATATAAAAGCTAAAAAAGGACAGCACTGCATCTGGTGACAAGGACATGGCTTTTGTACTGGGTTCTACAATGGGGCACTCGAGCTTTCCCATCTTTTCCCACTGCCTGCCTGGGTCACATGGAGACATTGCAGCTCATCTCCAGTCTAAGCTCTGTCCCTGGCAAGGAGTGACAAGGGAAGAAATAGACCAGATCTAATGAGGGACAATGAATTTCCCTTTGCCATCTGCGGGAAGTCTGCTGGGTGCTGTTCATAATACTGATCGAGGTTGTGTTTTCTATTTGTCCAGTGTTTGTGCAGCATGATGCTGCTCAGCTCTTTCTGACTCTCTGGAACTTGATAAAGAAGCAGATGAAAAAGCCTGAGCTGGTAAGAGCAATCACTGAAAAGGACACAAGATCTTTTGGCCCTTGTTATGTACGATGTAATGGGAGAGGGAATCTTGGTTTCATAGGCTTCAGCATTATGAATCACAGTTAACTTCTGTTCATCCTACTTTTTGAGCATGCTAGGGTCTCCATTCTATTGGGAGATTCAAAAAGGTTTGATTTTTTTGCAACACTGGTGTATCTTAACACAGCTTCTCTGTTCTTTGAAGTCAAGCATGTGCATTTCCTTGTAATTATTCACTGTTAGCATGTTATGTGTATGACAGTTCCTCCGAGGGGAGCTGTGTAAGGTAAGAGAAAAGTAGCTCTTCGTCAACCCACTGCCATAGTTTTGTTCATATAGAAGACAGGCTTCTGTTGCAGTTCCCAACAAACCAGTAGAATTCTTTACCAAAGCAGACATTTAACTGTCTGATCTTGTTATAGACTATGTGTTTCCCCTCTGCTATGGGATGAGCGGAAGTAGTTGTTCTCCAATAAATGGTGGTAAGTGCTCTGTCCGTGTAAGTCAGTGTCAGATCTGGGGTGAAGCCTTAAAGTAGTAACACTGCGTGAAGAAACGTGTCCACGTGGTCTTTGCTACCCGCAGAGGAAAATACCTCAGCTGTGTTCTTCATGAACCTTGTTTTGGCCTTTTTTTACCCCTCCAGGTTGAAGAGCTGAATGATTTGTACACTATCTGTATACAGGAGCACCTGGCCTGTCAGAAGTGCTCTTTTGAGGAAAAGAAGAACAGCAGCATGTTAACCCTTCCACTCCCACTGCTGGATTCCAATTGCCGCATGCTGAAGACTCTGGTAAGTTAGTGCCAGGACTGGTTCCTTAGGAAGATTATCCTCTGTTCACTGTGGGAGACTTTTCTTTGCAGCATTGTCTGGGACTCAGCTAGAATCTCTGTAAGAAGCTCTGCAGGGTGTCTGGTACTCTGGGGTGATCTTTTCTCATTCACAGTTCTTCTTTATTTTGAGGGGCTCTAAATTTCTTATCTTTTGTCCTTCGAATACAATATGCCTTCTGTAGCTTTGCTGATTGCTTGTAACCTGTGAAACACAGTAAAAATGGAAATCCAGCTTGAAGGAATTCAGTTGAAAGAAATCTCCTCTGTCTCCTTAGAAGGACTGCCTGCAATACTTTTTCCATCCAGAAGAGCTGACTGATCACAACATGTGTTTCTGTGACCAGTGTGGAAGAAAGACACCTTTTCTGCAGGTAATCAGATAATTATTTCCCCATATTTCTCTTCTACACAGAGCTCCCTTTAGGACTGGGAAGGGTGGGGAAAGGACTCAACAGTATCAGTTTGAGGAGATCAGCAATACAAAGCTTTGTCAGTGCAGCAATGTCAGCTAGATATAAACCACATGCATCTTTCCCGTTAAGAAGTTCCTTAATGTAGATGTAGCTCTAGCAACAAAATAATGATTTTGTGGGTTTTCATGTAAGCCACCAAGGGATATAGCATTTCTGTACCAGCAGAAAAGTTGGTTTATGTTAGTGTGAGGCATCCCTGCCCATGGCAGGGGGTTGGAACTAGATGATCTTAAGGTCATTTCCAACCCAAACCATTCTATGATGCTATGATTCTATGATTCTATGTTGTGCTTCTGCTGTGGGGCTCTACACTGCTGCATAGCTCCAGAGGTAGACAAGAGCATGTTACTGGAGCTGTGCATACACATAAAAGTAGGATATTGTAGGGTGATTTTCTTTCTTCCCTGCTTTCCACTGGGCTCCCCATTTTTTACAGTGTTGATCTCTTCAATACATTTATTTGCCTCTTCATGAAACAGCTAATTCATCAGCTGGCAAAGGGAGGTGGGTGGGGAGACTGCCTCAGCTCAGGGCTTGGAGGCACTTTCCATTGAGTCACCTCCAAGGCCACAATGCATCCATATGTCTTGTTGGCAGCCATGGCAGGAGCAACAGTAATATCAACAAAGGCAGTGGTGGAAGGGGTGAGCTGTGAGCTTGGCATCCTCCGTGGAGCTCTGGTGGCCACATGTCTCAAGAAAACTGTCTTGCCTCTCCTCACCTACCTGGTGCTACGAACCTAGGGTTCAGAAAGCAGGTTAGAAAGGAAGCAACCCTTGAGACAACCGATGCTGAAGTTGAGAAACTTGCTTATCACAAATCCAGATGAGCTACAAAGGCATCTGCTGTCCAGTGGAACTGGCATTCATTCACTGTAGCTCTGTCTGTTCTCTGGGCTATGTTCATGGGGTGGCAATGGTTGTTTCCACCCCACCTCCCCAGGGCTTGTTCCTTAGTTTTCAATGGTGTTATTTATTGCTTTACAGAGCATGAAGCTAGTCCATCTGCCACAGACCCTGACCATACACCTGAAGCGCTTCTGCTTTGAGAAAACAGCCCACATTCACAAGCTTAGTCACTACCTGCCATTCCCTCAAGACCTTGATTTCAGTGCGATCTTGACAGAAAGTCAGTGCCAAGCAGATGACAATGAAAAGGTGAGATACTCCTAATGCCCTGGTTTAAAAGGGTATTTTCTTCTCCCCTGTGCTCAAATCTCATAAAACCTTAAGAGGTGACATCAGTACTTGCCTTAGTTCAAAGCACCTGTCTTAAAAATGTATGTCTCAGGCTTTACCTGTGCCTAGTGCTCTCTCACATCTCATGGTTTTAAGTGGTTCAGGCATTATTCAACTTTCTGTGCTCAGATTTAACCACCAAAGGCACCGTAACTGAAGCTTTCTGCCATAAGGACAAAAAAGAGGCTTTACAAATAAGACCCCAACTTCTTTTTTTTTTTAACCTGAGTGTTTAGCGTAACATTTTTCTTCCATTTCTAAATATACTAAAGAAAAGATTAAAAAACAGTTCATTTGAATGACCAAATCCTGACACTGTAAACAGTGTCTTAGAGGCAACTTCTGTCGTGTGGTTTGGACTCCAGTTCAAGATGGTCTCAGTGTGAGCAGCAGACCTACTGCTTTGCAGAGGTCACCAGTCCAAGACAGGGGAATTCCATTCCTGGCAGTTTCCCATGTAGTGTTGTGTGCCACAGAGTTAAGGTTAGCAGGGAGGCCACAGCTTTGCCAAGCAGCTGAGGGTGGATCTGTTCCCCTTACTGAGAAATAACAAGGCAAAGTGTGGCAACAGCCAAACCTCCCTGGTGCAGTGTTGGCCGCAGTATAAACCCTTTGCTGCCCCTTTGCTGTCCTACAGCCTTTCTCATGTTCCTGTGTTCAGGGTGCCAGGGAGGCTGACAGCCCCATAGCTGATAAGCAAAACTCTGAGGGTAAGAACAGAAAAGGCAGGATCCTCAAGGCCAGTCTGATCTGTCTCCTTTTTCCTCATGAAACACACGTTCTTGCTGTCCTGGTTGATGAATCCTCTTTACCCAATGGCAAATGAGAATTGCTGCACTGAAAGTCACTCTTTGTGGTTCTTCACAGGCTGGCTGGCAGTATGACCTTTTTGCTGTCGTTGCTCATTCAGGATCGATTAACTGTGGACACTACTGTGCCTATGTTCGAAGTCTCACAGAATGTAAATGGTATTGCTTCAACGACTCTGAGGTTCGCCAGGTGAGGAGACAAATCCACATTTCGTTTGTAGCTTCCTGGATACTCCTCAAGATCCCATTCGGTCTGCCTGACTGCTCATTAAAGAGAACCAGGAAAGAAAACAGAAGCTGCAGAGCTCTGTGCACCTCATTCCTCTGCTACAGTGTACTCTGACATGAGGGCAAAGCTGCTCTAGCTTTGGGTTCTGCTTTGCAATGTGCAGAAGCAGCCATTCACTGTTTACCCTACTTTAGGTACTCTGGATCTGTTTAATGTATGTATTCAGGAGAAGGAAAGGAACTGTTTTTCCTCAAGGGGTAAAAACAATAAACCGATTTATTAAAGGGTGTTTAGTTTCTGGAAGTACCACTTATACCACTCTTCTTAAAAGAATTGCTGTGCTGCTATCACAGTGTGTCCCTCTCTTGAGAGCTTTTACCAGCCTCCTCTTGTGTTTTACTTCTCTAGGTATCGTGGGATGATGTGAAATGCACCTATGGACATTCCAACCTCCACTGGTAAGCAAACATACCTGTTTTTACCACATGTTGCTCTGGGGTTTGGAATGAGGGTAGCAAAGAGAGGGAAGACAAATGGTTTGAACTGCATATTGCCAGGGATGTACTGGAGATGCAGGAGAGCAGAAGCCCTCCTATATAGTGCTGCCAGTGAGTCAATATTATAGAATCATAGAACCATAGAATAGTTAGGGTTGGAAAGGACCTTAAGATCATGCAGTTCCAATCCCCCTGCCATGGGCAGGGGCACCATGATGCCTTAGGGATCACTGGAGAGGGCTGGTTCAGTTGACACAGACCTCAAAAAGCTGAGCAGGACCAAACCTGGGAGGTTACTTCCAACCCTAATCTTCAAACGTACATCTTGTTTTGCCTCTTCTTTGTTTCCACAGGGGAGAAACAGCCTATCTCTTGATTTACATGAAAAAACATCCACAGTGGCCTTATCCAGGAGTATGAGAATGTCTCATGAAGTTGTGCATTGTCCATGGAGATCAGCACCTCTGTGCCAGTGTGGACGCGCACAAGTGTTCCACAAGAAAGACATTGCACACTCAGTCAGTGACCTCTGCCTTCACATTTATTTATGGAAAAGTTAATAGAGACTTAGCTAGAGAAAGGATCTCAGAACTGTTGCAACCAGAAAGTTTTTCTTTCATATGTTTTTTGATACTTATGTGATTCTATTTATTAATTTCCTCTTAAAAGATAGTAAAGTTAGTCCTTGTCTCGTCTGAGTTACCAGTTTCTTTAATGCTGATGCCTGGATTCCAGTACAAGGGAAGCATTTGGCCTGAAAGCCTGCCTGATATTCCATTGAGGCTCTTGGTATGGCTGGAAAGCTGTGATAGCTGTGGCTAGCCAGTAGGACTATAAGAGTTTGAGACTTACTCTGCCCTTTTAACACCATGTTAGATGCTGGCAAGCTGGGCAGGGGACCCCAAAAGTCTTGAGAAACAGCTGGATCAAGGACCAAAACTTGTGGCACGTGCATGAGTCATGCTTACTCCTTCAAACCTTCCTGAAAATGAATGACTACAGGGGCTGAGGTGTGTTTGAAAGTTGGTGTCAGCATAAAGAAGTGTTTTTTAAATCAGCTGCTTTTGTAGTAGTTCTGATTTACAAGATGAGTTTGTACATATTTGTGCAGATTATTATTGGTTTAGCATGCTTATCAGGCATTTATATGCGTTTTCCTTCCTGTGTAGAGCAAAATACTAAGAGCAACAGAGATCCTGAATCTAGCTAGTGATTTTGCACAATACAATCAATACTGTGACAAGAGAAGAAGTGAGATGCCTCCATGTGCTGGAGCTTTAGGGATTTTCTCTTAGTACACTTCAGCTGGCTGCCAGCTGGAGCCGTCCTGCTCTCTCCCTTCCTTCTCTGACCACGAATTGGAAACATCTCTCCAGCAGCAAGTGTTCTGGGGAGCGCAGTTTTATAAAGAAAGTAACTTTTATAGCTCCCATTGAGCCCGGTCACTCTGCAGTGTTGGTTCAGCCTGAGCTCCCATGACGAGACACACAGCTGCAGGGGAAGTGTAAAGAGAGCTAGAAAGGAAGGTTGGTAACATGACAGTCAGAAGGAGAGAGTTCTAAAAGCTCATCGCAAGAGTCAGCTGGGAAGAATGTGATGCTTTTAAAACACTGGTGGTAAGTCTTGGTGTACCATAGCCTGTGAAAGGATCGGTGATTTCAGTAGTTTGAGATTAAAAGTACCTTCTAGCCTAAGAAACTCTTTATATCTTTACAAGGGTGCTATTTTGTGTGGGACTGAGCACATTTTAGAATTAGTGATTTAGTTATAATAGCCCCTATATATATATCCTGATTTTATGTTGATGACGAAGTTCACGAATCATGTCCATTTTCTGTTGGCATGTGGAAGGTGAATTGAGAAACCTTGGAGCATAGCTGGAAATGACATTTTAATGACCTAGCAGGTATTTATTTCACTGCACTGGCAAAGTCCGTTACTCTGTTCAGCTTTTGTATTTATCCTGCTCATTCTGGTTAAACAAAAATTCCCAGTGTATTGTTTGTCACCAGGATGAGGAATTTTTAGCTTATTTGCCTTTGGGAATGTGTTTGTTAGACTCTTTCTAAAGCACCTTGCAATAGGTGAGTAAGAAAACCAACCTCCTGTCCGCTTTATCCAGCACTTTGCATCTGTGAAGTAGCTGAAAGATGGAGCACTTCCAGAAAGCTAATGGGTTAAGAGACTGACAAGACATTTCTAGTTTGATATAACTTGAGACTTAAAAAGAAGCTATGCTTATGAAAAATGCCTCAAATGTGTCATAACCTTCCAGGCATATCACCAGTCAAGGAAGCAATCACTGAGATATATTTAAGAATCTCTTCAGGTGTTTTTTCAATGAAAAGTAATCAATGTTTTTCTTTTGAATAAAATAGTATGGGATAAATTCCCTAGAAAATAAGTCTTATGGATTATTCTTGGTCTATTTTTCCTAAGCGCCATAAATGCAGGTGGAAGACTACAGGCCACATGCACAGAGGATGCATGCTCAGATTAAGCGTTCAGGCTAGACCTACTCCTGATGTTTAGCTCCAACAGCCAAGGAAATGAGGCTAGACCTTCCCTGTGCACTTTGCCCTCATGCTGGAGACACATGGGGTTTATTGTCAGGTTTGCTGTTCCGTGGAAGCTTACGTTGCTTCCGGATCCAGATGGGCCGCGGGAGGGTGTGCAAACTGCATCGCATATAGATTTAAAAACTGCCTGACCTGAGCTGCTTTTGCAAAAAGTCAGAGATTCATAGAATGGTTTGGGTTGGATGGGACCTTCAGAGGTCATCTAGTCCAACACCACTGCAATGAGGGGTCCCTGGCTACCTCTGTGTCCACAGCGAAGTTCACCGCTCCCTGGATAAACTGCCCAAGGATAACTTTAAGCTGAGTGCGCAGCAGTCAGTGGCAGTGTGCCGATACACAGTCATAACATGGAGACCACTTACAGCACAGAGTCCACCTCACCCAGGGGCTGTCTACCAGAAAGCACCACCTGGATTTGTGCCAGAAAAAAAACCTCCAATATAGAGCTACCACAACACACAAAGGAGTTGTCCTGTGTTTGGGCCACTGTGCTCAAACCACTTGCACCGGTAGCAAGGGCTTTGAAAAGCCAGATAAAACCAAGAGTGTGTGTGTGGAGGGATTATTGTAGGTCCTGGGTACCCTTGCTTTCGGTTTTTTGTTTGTTTGGGGATTACTATACCTTAAGGGAAGGAGCAGTAGCAAAATACACATTCTCTGCTTCATCTCTGGCACACTTCTCAGATTCAGACACTCCCCACCTTCAAGAAACACATAGAAAAATAGAAAAAAGTAAATACAGAATCATTCAGGATTAGGTTGGAAAGCACCTTAAAGCTCACCCAGTTCCAACCCCCTGCCATGCACAGGGACACTTTCCAGTAGAGCAGGTTGCTCAAAGCCTGTCCAAGCTGGCCTTGAGCACTGCCAGGGATGGGGCAGGCACAGCTTCTCTTGTGAAAACTGAGCAAACACGTGAGATGAGAAATAGCTCTTGGGGTATGTGCAAACTCCCCAGATACCACTTTCTTTGCAGAAAAGCAGGGGCTGTGAGGTATGCAAAAAGCTGCAACCTTGGTCAATGCAATGTGTGTAGCTGGCATCATGCACTCACTCAACAAATGCGCGTGAAGAACCCACAGTCAGTTTCTAGATTCTTCAAAGGGTGAGATAAAGGCAAAATCCGTGGATTCTGTTGCCTATTGTATCACTTCTGCCCATATTTTCCTTGTCTGCAGCCAGTCAGCAGGCAGGAAGGAGGGGCAAAGCCTGTGTAAAGTGTTTTGCAAGGGCCCGCAGCCTCTCCTTGACCACAGTGACCGGGAAGGGACCACACATGGCCACCTACCTGGAGCTGCCCACCAGTGCGAGGATGCCCATCCCGGGACTGGGGACCTGGCAGGTGTATGCTGGAGCTGGGGACCTCTCCTTGTCCCCGCGCCTCTGGTCACGCAGGTAACACCAGGCTGAGAAGCACAGTAGACTTCTTCCGCAATCTCCTCTTCAGGTCAGGGCAAGGCAGCAAATCCTCTGTGAGGTGTTTCTTGCTGTTTGGAATACTTCAGGTAACACGGATATTTACGCCTGTCCTTCAGGAAGCTTGTTAAGTGAGCAGGGAGTGAGCAGGGGAAGGAGGTTTATCTTAGCTATGGACAAAAAAATGCATATTACCAAAGTCACTACTTCTGCCTTGCTTGTTTTTCTTCATGTTTTTATCTTTGCTTTCGGCTCTGGGTATTAACATCCCAGCATGTCATGTAGGTGTCAGCTTTGATGAGCGTGTGTGGGCATAGGAATTTAGGTGGCAACGAGTGGATTTGGAAATAGGGATTTACATGAATTCCCTAAAGACTGAGGATTAGTTATGTGTATGGCAGCAGAGTATGCAGCACTTAGCAGGAAAATAGTTTGGGTAGTTCTTTACCTGCAATTGGTATCTAATGGGTCTTGGGAAGGGAGAAGTTTTCAGCATATACTGAATTATAAATGCAAAAAGAGCCTGGAAATGAGCTGAACATTTTAAGAAAGTGAGTTTCTTAAGGAAGAAAAAGAAAAATAGTGGATTATCCCCTGGATTTGGGACTGGAAATGAGTATGCTGAATTGCAAGCTGCCAACCGTATGAAACACTGTCCAGTCAGCATAAAAGTATCTTAAATTACTCTTGCTATATTTTGGGGTCAGCTGCTGATGATCATCATATGCCTTAGGTACAAATGGGGATGAGTTTGTTTAGCCCTTTCAGTCTTGATTGGTCTGATGACAAAAGACACTAAGAAGCCTGCAATAAAATAGGCTCTAAAAAACCAAAGTGTGCCTTGCATGGGGATCCTTGGGTCATGGACATTGTGATGGATGAGTTCGCTGAAGGAACCTATTGAGATGCTAACAGGAACTGGTTAGGACTAAACAGAAGGAAAACTTTGGACACATGATCCCTGCCACCACAAAAATCTCTTGTGTTAAAGCAATGAAAACATAGCCCAAACCCACTGTGATTGCTTCATCGTAGCTACTTGATCTCAAGGTTCCCACAGCAACTTCTTGTGTTTCAGTGTGGCAATGGGGCTTCTCCTTTACCCAGTCACGCTGACTTGAAGTCCTGTTCAGTCAGCACCACAATGGATTATCTTTTCCGAAGGACAGCTCACATTGCAGACTCTGGGTAACCATAGGGTCTGTTGTTGCCTTTGCTCTCCAACAATTCCTCCTCCACCCAAAAGTGATGCCGATTGCTCCTGCATGGCAGCTTTCCCACGCTGCAGCAGCACGCAAGGATAAGATACTCTATAATCCCTGGCATTTGGCAGGTGTCCCCATTAGCCTGCTTTCCCAGGAGCTGCAGCATTCATACATAGGAGAGGGTTCGGATGGGGAAAGGGGCTGCAGAAAGGAAAGCTTTTAAGACTTTACACTGGCTACTTGGTTGTGTGGAAAAACACGCTGCAGTTCCCATGTTATTTTAAATTTAAGTGAACAAACCAAGAGCCCTTAATTGGAAATATTTGGAGAAGTGAAGTCATTAAAAAGAAGATGATGGGTGGGGATGCAATGAAGTTAAATATAGGAGGTGGTCGTGGTTTTGAACCGTGTTTCTGCTTGAAGTGTCGCTTTCCAGAATCAGCATCCAGTCATCAAACAACTCCTCGGTGTCTCCAAGCCAAGAACCTCAGCCGGTTACTTTGCTACTAAATACCAGGCTCTGTATTTCAGCCAGGAGGTGGCACTGTCTGTAGTGTTTTGGCGTCGTCCTCTCAGCTCCCTGTCCTGTGTCAACAAGAGCCAGGTTGGTTGTGTGCAGGGCCAGCAAGCTTTCCAGAGTTGATTCATTCCTCATGTTACCAGGATCTCACATTGCAATTGGGCGAATTAAAACTCCTTTTGAGATAGTCTGGTGTCCGAACGTGAATGTTCAATCCTTAGAAAAGGGCAATCAGCTCAGGCAACTCATCGGTGACTCCCATGGCCATTTTATTCCGGAAAACTAAATGAAAGCAAGATCCAGACTGGAACACCTCATTATTTGGGAGCTTAAAGTCTCCAGATTTGCAGAACAGCAAACTTCTTTTTCCGATGTTTACCAAATTCCCAATTTCTGGTCTCGTTTCAGTCTCTCCAGGGAACAGCCAGAGATGCAGTGAAGTTTGCCGTCGATGTTGGGTACTGCCACTTTGATTGTGCTTACCTGTACCAGAATGAGAGTGAGATTGGGGATGCAGTATGGGAAAAAATCAAGGATGGGGCTGTGAGGCGAGAAGACCTCTTTATTGTCAGTAAGGTACGTGCTTGGGTAACTTCTCTAACACGAGGCCAGCCCTCAGGAGGAGAGGCAAGGTCCCAACCTGCAAAGTGCCAGGGGATGTAACCGATCTGTGAATTAACTCAGGGCAAAGCGTTTTATGGATGGAGGGAAGGAAGAGGTCAACTCCTAAAGAACAAAAAGGGCTGGATTTGAGAGGGATTTTTTGTAGTTCATATCCATTGTCAGCGATGGAGACAGGAACTGAGGCCGTGCTCTCAGTTGCCTCTGAGACAGGAAGCAGGGCTATTGTATTCATGGTCACTCCTGCTGTGCTGCCGGCCTCAGCCTGTTAGCTCCTGTATGTTATGTTGTGTTTTGTTTTTTCCCCACAACAATAGTAGGAAAAATAAAGTAACTTCTATCTGCTGGAAGCTGGCAGGTCAATTTTCGCCAGTTTTGCTTTATTTTCTTTGTTTTGTTTAATTGTTGTGTGAATCATTGGAATTTTAGAGTATCTCATTCTCATTTTACTTAGCGGACAGTTAAATAAAGTGCACAAAAGTGGCACTTCCTCAAGGCAAGAAGATGTGCCATATCGTGAGCTGCCTCTGTGTCTGTGCTGTGTGTTTGCCTGCCAGGGATGCTCTGTGGTTGTGAGGTTAGGAGAGCAGCTCCCAAGCTTTGTGTTACCCCCGCAGCTGTGGTCCACCTTCCATGAGAGATCCCTGGTGAAGGAGGCATGCCAGAAAACACTTGCTGCCCTCCAAATGGATTATTTGGATCTCTACCTGATGCACTGGCCCATGGGATTCAAAGTATTGAGACTTTTAACTCATGGATCCAATTACCATCCAGGTCACATTCTGCTTAAAGCCTGGGATTGGACTGCCATTTGCTTATCCAGGATCAAACAGTTGCACATTGCTTAGCTCCTGTTTTTCTCTTCTCCCTCTACCCCCAGGTTAAATAAATCCCCGTTTCCCCATGGTGTCACATCCCTGGCCTTCCCCCAGCCTGACTGAGGCACATAAAAGTGTCTGCCCTCCCTCTGCCTGCAGGGCAGGCTCTCAAGGGGCAGATTTTCTTGGAGATTACTCTGTTCCTACAGATGACTGGTTTTGGCCACCTCTCTCTCTCTCAGCACAAACATAAGGCAGGATATCCAGCACCTCCAGCTCCACGCGCTTGTGGAGTTTCTAAGAGACTCCTTTAACTGTTACGATTCAGCCTACCTTAAACTCCCTTTTCTTTTGTGATGACAGGCAGGAGAGGAGCTGTTTCCTGCAGATGGAAATGGCGTGATCATTCCCAGTGATACAGATTTTCTGGATACATGGGAGGTACGTTTATCGACGAACCAAAAAATCCTTGCTAATTTGAAATAACAGTCTGAAAAAGTTAAGGTTTCCACTTTGGGAATCGTTCTCAGGAAGTTTCTGATGTGAAGTATTCCAGATTCCTGATTTCTCTGTGCCCTTGTGCTCCTTCTTGTGTTACTTTGCCAGAACTGAAGTATTTTTATGTCTACTGCTCACTAAACTGGCTGGGTGGGCATGGCAAGAGGAAAGTTTTGACTGTGTGTGTACCCTGCAGTGTCTTCAGCTGACATACGCTGTCACGTCAGTCCCCACACCACTCTCTGGGTATTTACTGGTGGCTTTAGCTGTAGCCACGCTCATCCCCAGTTGCACCCAAGCTGTCCAGACCACAGGAAAGCCAACATGGCTGTGTCAGTGTAGCCAGAACATCCAAATCTCCCCCCTCTAGAAAGTACTGGAACTTGCCCAAAGCCCATCGCTAAAGCTGTGTGTGTTGCAACATGAACAGGCAGGAGCACAGGGATACAAGACTTTGGTGCAAGCTCAAATTTCTGCTTGGCTGACGGTTTGGGCTTCCTTTGCCCTCCATCCTCACAGCGTGCTCAGCATGGCCAGGCTGAAAGAAGACAAGAGTCTCACCAGAGTCAGAGGAATTTGCTGATGTGCTTTTCCTTCTGCCATATGAAGAATAAGGCTCACTTCTGTGGCTCATTTGAAGGAAAAAGAGGACATTTCAGGCTGCTGCTTATGACAGCAGCTGCAAATAAACATGAATTTTGCTTTGGAAGAGGTGTTTCTTCTGCTCTAAAGGCTGGTAGGAGATTGTTTCATCCTGTTTCTTTTCTGCTGGAGGTGTCAATCTAATTATGGCTGTCCAGCTGTTTTATTGTTTGCTACTGTGAAAGAAAATAGGTGGAGGTGGGGCAACACAGCACTACGTATGCTGTACTGCCACTGCTAAATGGTACATCTCCCTTGGGAAATTAATCAACATTAATGAGCAGGTATCCTGCTCTAGCTCCTCCAGAGCAGCTCCTTGTCAAGCTGCTCTGTTCCAAATGACAAGCCTTTTGTTAAGGGATAATTATTTTGTTAGCTGAGGAATTACCCTAGCAAAACCTCTTTTATTTAGGAGCAGAAGGTCTACCTGGGGATAATTTTTCATTGCAGTATCCTAGTGAAATAATAACAGTGTAGTAATTGTTAATCTTGAATAATGCTGTATTTCATTTGTATGATGGTACATGATGTGAGAGGCTGAGTCTTAGACCAGGGTCCCACGAGTCAATGCCCTGTACTAAGATCACATCAGAAGAGGATCCCAGCCATGATGATTTTTACCACTGAAGTCTTTGCACAGGCACTTTTTCCATTAAAAGAAATAAATCTTAATTCAGTAGCAAGTCTGATTCTGTAGTGTTTCTAGGCTATGGAAGAGCTGGTGGATGCAGGAATGGTGAAGCCGATTGGAGTCTCCAACTTCAACTGCAAACAGACAGATCGGCTTCTGAGCAAACCAGGCTTAAGACACAAACCTGCAAATAATCAGGTAAATTGCTCTCAAACTCATCAGTCCTGATATCACATCTGTCTGGGGTGTTGCATTTGATGGGACAGCGCTAGCAGTAAATGACCTTCTATGTTAAGGCTGTGCTTTTTTGTGTCTGCGTGAGAATACCCTTGTACTTGCTAAATGAGGAAGTAATGAAAGATGCGGAACGTTCTGTGCTCTAGCACGGAACATCACTAACAATAAATGACCTTTTATGTTAAGGCTGTGCTTTTTCATATCTGTGTGGGAATACACCTGTATTTGGCTAAATGATAAAGTAATGAAAGATGCAGAATGTTCTGTGCCCTTCCCTGCGTAGGAAGCTGCAGGCACACAAGCCTGTGGCACTCCTGGGTTGAAAGCGCAGCCTTCATCTTCTGGCTGCAGCACTGAGCTAATGCAGGCTGAGAGCTGAGCTCTGCAATGGAGAACGTGACAGGGCTTACCCTTCTCCTTTTGTACAGACCCTAAGGGAAAAGATAGGACCAGAGCCAGGCTACACTGCTGGGGTGAATAGGTAGGACTAGGTGACATGAGAGTTGGGTGCTTCAGCTGGATGTGCACAGCTGGTCCTTGAAGCCCATTGGTACGGGGACTGTGGGAAGTCATGAAAAATGGGGCAGGCAGCTGGAAAAAGAAACTAATGTGTGAAGACTGGGTCTTGTTGGAGGCAGGGTTGGGAAAAAGGGGAAATGATCTGAAACACTGACTGACTCTCTTAAAACCCTCATAGCTGCAGAAAGAACAACCTATTTAAAGCTGATGTGGGGCTTGGTAGGTCACCATAGTGATGTTAAACATTGAAGTACCTTCTGCTTCTGTAGATTGAGAGCCACCCCTATCTTCCTCAGGAAGAGCTGATCAAGTTTTGCCAGTCCAAAGGCATATCTGTCACTGCATTTTGCCCCCTTGGGGCACCCAACTTGCCATGGTAAGAATGCTTTGTGAAACTCCTACCTCAGACATAGATTGGAGCCAATGTAGTAAACCAGTATTAGGATGTGGATAAACCCTCACAGAGTAAAACTGAGGCAATTAGAAGAAGATTTACTTATTCTTTAAAAATGACACACATGCAGAAATCTTACTTACTGTCTATTACTTACTTACTTACTATCACTTACTGTGATATTCAGTTTGCTAATTCATACCCGTGCTGTTACTGGAGTTTCATATTTAGGAGAAAAAGGATCAATTGGTTGGTGAAAGTAGCAAAGATAATTCTAAACTGAGCTTGAGTGAGCTTATTAAACATGTAAGAGAACTTCTGAACTAAAACACCCTCAAAGCAAAGCAGCAAATGCTTATGAGAACAGCAACTTTGCAGTCCTGCTGAGACAAATGGATTAGGTTTTTAAAAGGATGACTTGAAGAGACTTTGCTTTTACTCAAGTCTTCATGGCTGGGACAGGATGCTTATCAGAGCAGCTGTGCTTGTGAAGGACACGACAGCTGCCCATTCTTAAGATGAAATTTTTGGGATCTGGACCAAAGAAATTTCCAGCCTCATCCCAGGCTGGACTGAAATGTATTACAGTGACCTGTTATACTAGAAACTACAGGCCTCTTCTCATGCCAACTGGCAATGAAAGGGAAAGAACAAAGGCAAAGACAGGAGCAAAAAGAATATAGTGAATTAAAGTGCATGAGATTCTGCTTTCTTATTATGTAAATGGTATTTTTACACTGCAGTGCCTGAGGCAGAAACAGTGGACCATTCAACTGCTTAAATCTGCTTTTTATTTTCACAGGTCCAAGCCTGAGGATATTTCCCTTTTTGATGATCGCCAAATTAAGGGAATTGCACTCAAGTACAACAAAACCCCAGCTCAGGTTAATACCGCTCATAGTATTTTCCCTGGTGATGGGTGTTTTTACCACTTGTGCTAAAGTAGCTATTTCCAGAGGTATTATGGAAAGCTGCGTTCCAGCTGTGTCCCACACACACTGTAATGCTTTTAAAAAATATTGCCTCCAAGCCTAGTTTTAACAATGGACAGAAGATTAGCAATGGCTTTGGCCTTTAAATAGCACGCTAGCCACCTCTATGCACAGCATCCCTGACTGATCCTGAACTCTTGTTCAATGCACTCCCATGCTGTCATCTCAAGAGACAGATAATGGTTAAACGGCTCAGGTAATAACTGGGGAAGGCTTACTACAATGTTTTTTCTCTGTGAACCATCTCTGATAATCAGCAGAGCTCTTCTGTGTAACTGTGTAGCCATCTATGGGCTTTGGTTTTCAGAAGACAGGCAGAACTGCCTGCAGTAATTCCCTATCTGTTCCTGCAGGTGCTTATCCGCCTCCAGATTCAAAGAAATGTGAGTGTAATTCCCAAATCTGTCACTCCGCACCGCATTGAAGAAAATTTTAAGGTAAGAGGGTACCTTATGAGATTATCAATGGTGTCAAACTTTACACAGAAAAAAATCCACTCTGCAGTGAAACAAAGCACTCCATTCATAGCTAGAGCTGGCAGAGTCTTCCATCTGACAGATACCAAGTAGATCACTTCTTTATGAATGCAAAGCATTACTTTAGAAGTAAGGAGCCACGTCTCCTTCACTAGAATACATTGGCAGAGATTAACTTTTCCCTCTTGTGATATAAATATGATGCAATTAGACCCCACCAGCACTGTAACTTCATGACGTTCACTCATTGCTCACCACAATAATGCATCTTGTTGCACAGTTCCTTGTAGTCCAACAAATACAGCACTTTTCTGCTTCTGTTTTCAGTGCTCTTTCTGCAAATGAACTTGCACTTTTCTCCTTGCAAACTGAAGTAACTCAGCTGGTTTGGACCTTTATTCAGGTGTTTGACTTTGAATTGGCTGAAGAGGAGATAAGAACCTTACTGGCTTTCAAGAAGTGGTATCGCATCTGTACGTTAAGCGAGTGAGTACCTCCTCCTCCATGTTTTAGCAAGACTAGATTATCACTGGATATCCTCTTAACAGACAGCATTTGAAAACCCCACTTTAAAAGAGAGGGAACCGTAGCCAAAATCCGGTCACATCCCTATCTGCTGGAATCCAACACTAGGGTGTATTAGAGCATTGCCTGTCTTGTACAGGTTGGTAGCACTGGGATTTTTGCAGGGACGTTGTGTGTTAAGACATCTTGTAACAGATGCATGCCAAACTGCTGTCTGAAAATCAAAATCAGCAGGGAACTCCAAAATAAATAGGCAGCCTCCTCCTCCTGCCTCCTCTGTTTTCTTTGGCCACTTCATATAAGAGACAGTCACTGTAAATAAACTTTCAAAGAATGAGAGTTTTAAGTTTTTTTGAAGTGAAAAGCTGTGCCTATGTATTTATGCCAACATTATTAAAGCAGCATCTAGATAATACAGCTGTTAGATACAGACTTACCAAGAGCTGCAGTTCATTCTGTTTTCCCAGGTTACCCACTTATCTAATAGCATACTGCAGACTTGGGAGTTAAAAAGAGAGTGGTTTCATGTTGCAGACAAGTTTGGCAATTTCAGCTAAGCAAAAGATACAGTGCCTTTTGAGAACAAGGTCACGGGTGTATGTGAAGGCTACAGAGCATTAATTTCCACTGCTCCGTGTAAATTAAGCAAAAAAACCACATTAGTGTTTTTGCTGTAGCTCACAGTTTTAGTTCTGAAGAGTTTTTGTCAGGGGAAAAGCTTTTTCATCTTAGCCTTGAAACGTTTTAATCATACTCTTATTTTTCTAGATGCAAAAATCACAAGGACTATTCTTTTTTGGGAGAGTAACATAGGCACCATAGGCACCACCATCAGATCCTCCAGGGACCAGGACCATATGTCATTATTTCAAGCAATTTGTAATACTTCATGTGTATTAAACCACAACATAAATGGAATATGCATTACAAGATAGGAGAAGACAGCTCACAGGCACTATGAAAAGTAATCTTTGAACATGCATGTGTTTGCTTCCCTTATTGTCCACCACAGTTACATCAGTTCTTTATCTGTATTTTTGCCCTGCTCTTGTAGTGAAACTCTCAGTTCTAGCAAAATGTATGTTCTCTTCTCATTTAGTAATAACAGTTGAAAAAGTTTAATAACCTGAGTGTTCGGGATTTGTGAAAAGCAGCCTTTGTCATAAATATAAATCCTGACTAATTTTAGAGAAATTTAGATTCTCCTTGTGGCTGTATATTTGTGGACAAAAGTTCAAAACATGCTATCTTTAAGCTGTTAATGCAAGACAATCCATTTAACATTGGAAAGTCTTGATAACACAATACACAGCTTTAGATTCTTAGTTCAGTAATTCCAGCATAACAGACTAAAAGCTCTTTAGAGGACACCACTCAATTATGTTTAAGGAGCATTTCTTAATGAGGTTTCCTATTTATGAACTGCTAAAAACTAATAAACTGGTAGGAGATTTGTATGTTTGGTTTATCGTAGCTACAAAAGTATATAAATACTGCCTTTCATCAGTAGAATAGCTGCACTTAAAACTGTGAATCGCTCCCAGCAAATCCAAAGTCTGATAAAGGAGACACAGAGGAATTATTTTGCTTGGCAACCGTCTTATTTAACAAGCAGAGAAGTTGGGCAACTTCATAGAAGCCAGCAGTAGATATTTGCTCTCTTGTGCTGCTCCCTAAATACTGTCCGCTTGTGCTTTGACTCAAAGGATGTCACTGGATGTTGTTTCCTATGGTAAAAAACAAGTCAGTGCTACTGCAACCCATACATCTGCTGGAGTTTTAATGAGGTGTGTGTTAATCAAGATTTCTTGCTCTTGAACTCTAACAAGTGACTCAAAATGCCCGTGATTGCTTTAGGCTCTTCCAGCCCAGCAGGACAACAATGTGGATCAGCACTGCCTGCAGAGAGGAAGGACAATTGTGTAATTAAGGTTCAGGGCTCAGATACACACTTCATGGATATCCTTTCCCAACTGATTTTCTTTGTAGTCAATAAAGGAAGTGATGACATAGCTTTGGGCTACTTTAGACCTTTGCAAGATGTTTGAATAACATTTGCCCTAGAAACAGCCATTTCATCAAATTGTATTTCCTACAACAACCCTTCGGTAGAAAGAGGTCTGAAAAGTGTATCAACAATTGACACCAAACAGTTCTAATACAGTGGGATGGACAGGAAAGTGCCTGTAATAAGTACTCTCTTTCATTCTCCCCTAAATTCAAATTCAATTCAGAATCAAAAGGTCACAGGATATTATCATAGTTGCAGTCAGACAAGGAGCTATGTGGAAGATGCTCTGCGCCTCCAGCCATCCAGACTGCAGTCAGGTTGTCAATCTACTGCAGTAGTTGCAGTACATACTTCATGCTGTGGTACACAGCCTATCTTGAAATATTCTCTACTTCATAGGAATTTTCTAACAACATTCCAATTTAATCACATCTATCAGACCTGAAGTTATTTACAGGATGTTTATAGACCGTGGCAGGCAGGAAGTCAGACTAGATGATCACAGTAGTCATATAATAGCAAAAAATTCAAAACAAGTTAGAAGCCAGAGATTGTGCATTTGTTTTAGAGACAATAGATCTTTTTCAGCTGCAGAGACTTTAGCAAAGGTAAAAGGAGAAAAATGTGGGTGATATCAGTTACAGGGAAATAAAGTACCTTCTCTTCTGCAGGGGAGATGCAGCCGTATGACTTAAAGATACTGTGCCTTTCCAGCAGACCATTGTTGCCTCACAGCAATCACAGCAGCAGGCTTACTGTCATCATAGGCTGCTATAAGCTGCTCAAGCAGCACACTTTCTAGCTTCACCTACCCCAACATTCCCATGCTCTAATTGCATCTGCTATCTGCAGAGAGGAAACGACAAAGCATGATCTCCCTTGATTCAGCTTTGAGGATTCCAGAAATCTTCCAGTCTCTTGTGTTTTTAGTGAGTTTAGACTTGGCTTTACACAGAACCTATTTGTTAAGGAAATAAAATTTGCTATCACAGGCTAGGGTAGAGACTTGGGCATGTCTTTCTGCTATTGTAAAGAGGAGCAAATGTTTTGTTGGTCAGATCACTGCTGCAGAAGGGAAGAAGGGACAAGCTACAATAGTCTTCTGAAGAGTTTTGTTCTGTCAGTGCAGAGACTTGCAGCAGAGGTATTACCACACATTGACAAGTGCTAGAAACTTGCTAGTCTCTATCTTCAGATTAATTTGACCCTTGCGATTAATAAGCAAGCGTACCTTTAACCCACTCCCTCTTCTGTGGTTTTAACTAATTCAACTCCATGCTGCTATCTAGGTATATGCAGTGACAGTTTGTCTCCACATACTTTTCAGTGGCACATGAAGCATTAATTAGTTACTAATCTCCAGCTACATCAGTGTCTAACACAAGGAGCAGACGTGGAAGGGGCCACAGGTTTAGCACTTTATATATCCCTTTATAGACCTGAAAATACAGAAGCCATCTCTGAAAGCCAGGAGAGAGCACGGCATACTACAAACAAAATGCTCCAGGAAATGAACATAATATCCTCCCAGTGTCAGATACAGAATAAACAGGCTCAAATCACCATGACCAGCTGTAGGGAACGAAGTAAGTTTCTTGAAGGACTAAGCAGTTTCTATTCCTGTGCGTCTACTTCCTCAGCAGCAAAATCATTAGCTTTCTGTCAGGACTACAGCAAGAGACCAGTATTATTCAGATAGTTTTCAGTATCCATCAGCTATGGAACAGTGCTTTTAGACCAAACCCACAGACATCTTTCCTAGTCAGCAGTGAGACTGTCTGTGCCACTGGACCAAACCCAGTAAATGGAAAACACCTTATACTTAGTATTTTGTCTTTGTATCACAACATGTTGACCCACAACTTAAGCTTTTATTGCACAGTTCATCCATTCTGGCACAGTCAAGCCTTCATGAAAAGTTCCAAAGGGAGTTAGTGGGAAAAAAATAAAAAGTCCATGTTTTAGAGGGAAAACAGAAAAACATAGTTAATGAACAATAAGTTCAAAACTCTTTGCTGCTCAGCTTTTCCATCTATTATAATTCCAAGCTCTCATATTGAGCTCAGTATCATTCAAAAGCAAGCAGAATGAGAAACAAGAAAAACAGTAAGACAAGAGACCCATTTTATGAACTTCCCACATTCAATCCCCCACAAAAATCCTTGCCTTCCACTCTACCTTAAAAAAAGATTTATAGAAGACTGCCTAGGATAATCAATGGCCTACGAATAATTTATACAGCTGGCAATTAAGCAGCCTATGACTTTATTTGACATGATAGCAGAGAGCTATGCCAAAGTTTACCAAATCTAAAGCAGCTTGGAAAGTATGACTGGAAATAGACTAGTTGCTATCTCCTCCACTATAAAAACCAGCAGCAGACACGCACAAAAAGTAGCGGATAGCAACTCTTCATAAGATGTGTGGGTATGAAAAATCTCTCCCTTGGAATGTGGCAGATTCACAAGGTAATTCAACAAGAATGAGTTAACCGATGACTGTTAAACAAAAGACCTTAAACTGCTGTCAGAATAAAGAACACACCATTGCAATGCTCAAATTACTCATCTTCAACTTGTTCTGGCTACACCTGGAGACAGGATGCTGCAGTAGGCAGTATTTAGCCTGATTCAGTTCAGCTGCGCTCATGAGCAGCTATCCTTTAATCAGGATTATTTCAGTTCAGAAAAAGATATATTGTATTTTCAGCTTTTCTTCTTAAGAACTTAGAAAACAGATGTAGCTCTGCAGATGAGTGTACAATGCCCTTCAATAAATTAAGATGCAAGAGTGGCATCGCCTGTGAAAGAGTTAAGAGTTGCCTCTCAGCTTAAATGAGCAAGGTCTTACCAGAGTAAGGTAGGGCTCTAGATTTTAAGTGACCAAGGACAAGGCAGAGAGAGGGATGACAACTAGTTACAGAGTTTATAGATGACAAACTAGGGGAGTCTTAAGTGATTAAAAAGGAAATTATTTGTCCTGAGTCAGCTGTTCTGTGCCCCAATTAAGCAAGAGACTCCAGATCTCTAGTCATATCTTCATCATAGTGGCTACAGATTAAAACCCCTAAACCCTGTTTTGAATAATGTAGTCTCTTATGCCCCAGATTTCACAACTCTGCTCAAATGTTACAGCATGTGCTTCTGCTAGTCTTGTGAGCTCTGCAAGAAGAGACCCTGCCTCCTCCTCCTCCTCAAAGAAAAACAAAGTTGCAGAGCAGCATATACAAAGTTATTACAGCCAGGCAGGCTGGTTATTGATGTTTCAATATCGGAAGTCAAGCCATTTCATCCCAAAGAATTATCAGTTGCAACCTGAAAAATACTGTGCCTGTAAGACTATTTGTGGTGTCCTACCTCCAGCACAGTACTAATTCCAGCTGCTTCTTGCATGTTCCTCTACCACTCCCCCCCCGCCCCAAATCTCAGAAAAGCTATCTTACTATCTCAAATAACAACCAATTTTCTCTATTTTTCCTCATAAATCAGTTCACCATCATTCTTTGCTGCTATGGAAATGGACCTATTCTGTCAGAGTTATTTTCTTATAATAGCAAGAAGACCTGCTAACCTGGTATCACCTGAAGCAGTGAGTGCTGCTGGAAATGAAACAAATTTTGAGCACAAGTACCCATTCCAGTGGTCTCAGGAACATGATTTTTCCATATCCCGCTCTTAATCTTTCCCATAGGCTGTATTCCTTTTCCTACGGTGTGCTAGAGTATCACACTAGCTGAACTCCTGCAGCAGAGTCCTGAGAAAGTCTTGTAAGAGAGACCAACAAGGTGGAGCTGAACTACAATTCTTAAATCAAAACACAAAACAACCACTTTTCATTGGAAGAGCTACAAGACTGTATTTGTCCTTAAAAGTTCTTTGATCAGAAATCCAGAGATCTGTCAAATCACAATACAAAACAAATGCTGTGAACAGTTAGAGCAGGAAGAGCTCAGCTAGCAGGAATGCTAGGCTCCGGATATCTAATTCTTTGATCTTTCCACTTTACTTTTTAGGAAATTAAATCTCTACCCTTGTAGGCAGAGAGTGTGACACAAGTATGGGGGTACAGCAGCCATTTATTTTACTGTAACAACCCCCACATCAAACTAGATTAAATGAAGACTTGGCTGCAGTATTCAAGACTGGTTCTTTATTTCAATCTTAATTATACCTGGCCTTGAAGAAGCAATCCAAAATTGTTACGGGTGTCAGGGTTTTCTATCCTGCTCATCCTTCCTGACAGCAGCCTGCTTTCTCTTTGAGCCTATGCATCACTGTCCCTTTGCTCAAGCGGCCCTGTTTTCCTCTATTCACACTGCCGTATCCCACAAAGTATCCAAGCCCTCTGTTGGTTAAGCACTGCACTGTGTCCCAGAACGACCCTTTCCAAATACTTTCCCCTTAAGTCATCCAGCAAAATACAGAGAGTGCTTGTTACAATACCGCTCCACCCAGAGCGCTAGCTGGTCTTCCTTCTGCTGTGGAGCAGCCTGTCTGAGTCTTCTCCAGTAAAATTCCTACTCTGAGAACGGAAAATTTCAGGCACAAACTTTCATAAAGTTACAGTGAAAGAAAGACAGAACCTGATGTACCATTTTGGAAACCCTGACCCTCAATGTAACTTTTTGCCAGAACACACTTGTCACAAAAATGTTATTTTGGGGCAAGTCAACATCACCCTAGTTTTCTGCCACAGCTCAGACTAATCTAAGAATATTACCTGTTCTGTCTTTTTAAATGCCTTTGGGCTTTTGTTTATCATATTACAGAAACACTTGCAGAGCTGAAGCTTCCTGTATTTGCTTTTAAGCCCAGAATTTAAAATGGTTATAACCAATTTATGTTAGGAGAATCAGCATTAAAGGAGACTATTGCTTGGACTCTGATATTGATCCTCTCTTCCCTCTGCGTTGTGCTGTAGAAGTTAACTCAATGTTGTCTGTTCAGCTTATTTTAAATTATGCCGACCAAAACCCTGTCACATGTAAAGTGATAGTAGAGAGATTTAAAAGAAGCATTTGAACATAACAAAAAAACCTTGTTTTTTTCAATATAATGCTTAGTATTTATCAGAAATGACAGAATAAATCAGCACGACTCCTTAGTACCTTTTTATCAGCATCAGGAAACAAACCACCTCCTTCGCAAATAGCTTGAGAACAACTGCATTCATGGCATACTTTAACCCAGCTAAGTTATCTTTAAAGTACACTGTGCAGTTATGGAATCAGAATCTTAGCTTATATTTACCATTTAGGGGTGGTTATGTATTAACAGTTCTGGCACCTCCCTTCTTTCACCTACTCAAGAAGAACCTCCTTTCTGCCAGGCCTACACAACCTCCTTGACAAGACAGCTCACACTCCAGATCTACGGAGACCTTGGAAAAAATGACAACAACATGCAAGAAAAATCACCAAACACTAGCTGCTGTTTTTACAAGTGCCCAAATGTATTCTGTGAAGTCTTAAGCAGCTTTCAGCAGGCAATGACTTTAAAACCATTACCTGCAAGTATTGTTAAAACCATAAAAAAACCAAGAGACAAACACACTTCACATGTCAAAATTTCAGTATAAGCCTGTTTTTCTGTCCTCCAAGAACACAGTAAGTTTCTGATCTGCTAGCTCATGACACAGGCTTTTTCTTGGAAACCCATTTTTACCGTATTTGCCAATGGTAGCTTGTACAAGAACAGAATTCTTTCCTGCATCATGTGCTGCCTAACTGGAAGGGCAAGTTTTCTACTGCTTACTAAACCAATACCATAAGATGCTGCACAGGCTCCATGTCTTCAATGGAATGAGTTTTCTAGTAGCCAAAGTACACTATCACTTCAGTAAAATAAAGACCAATTTAAACATTAGTATATCAGTTGTTAGGCATATCAACTGTCACAGAACAGCCCTATTTAAAGAAAGGCTCAAGCAGACACACCAGCAGCCACAGGTTCATCGCGCTCAGATGTTCCACATACACTAGCATTAGAACAGCAGATAGCTAGTAGGTCATACATACAAAGTTAATATTGATAGCAGATGAATTCTTGGGGGACAGTAATTTTCCTTACTTTTGTGTAACCTCTAGATACAGCTGATATAATATTACTCCAGCATTACTACCATTAAAGCACTACTGAAATAACTATCCCATTACACACAGTAATGAAACTGTATTTTATTATAAGCAAAATCAGCTTTTTTATCACCAAGAAACAAGGACCTATGCACTTTTCAAAGAGCTACACGTGTAGAAACTGCTCTACTTGGAAATCAGCTTGTACTTCCAATAGGAGAAAAAAAAAACAAAACAAAGAACTGGAGCATTACAAAAAGAAACAAAACCAAACCCAAAAGTAATCAGAAAAGAGCAGACCTCATTGATTATGTAATATCTGCCAATATCCTGGTCCTTCCAGACAATGATAGCCACTAGCTCCAGTTCACAGTATTCCAAAATAAAAGTGACTGCTTGTCCAAACTTTCTCAATGTTTTCTGCTTACCAATTCCAGACATGCAGTTTGGCAAAGACAATCTACAAGTCCACACAGTGTGCTCTTCAGAACCATTTTAGCATTTCCTTCTTCCAAAAAAGAAAGCAACACAAAGCCACTGAGTACATATACTGCATCTTTGTGGGGGAAAAAAAGACAGGAAAAAGGAGGGTCTGATGCAGTAAGAAAGCTATGTAGACAACTCAGGCAACAGCAGAAGCATATCTGGCAAGTCTGGAGAAAGGCAGGAAACCATCTTCAGTATTCTGCATTGAAAGGGTAGTCCTTGTGATTTATGCACCTAGAGGAAGTAAAAGAGGAAAGATTATCTCATGTCTGAAAGATACTATATGCAGCTGTAACCACCAAGGAAGGGACAACCTCTATAAAACCAGCACCAGTTTGTTTCCATTTTCTTTGGTGATGCACTGCATTTGTAAACAAAGATTCCTGAATGCCTTCTGTTTGAATTCTGAGTATTTTGGGAGGTATGACCTAGATGCTTTGTAGGCAACTAATCCAATTAATGTTTACTGCCAGGTAGACTTCTTTTGCAGCCTTCCAATAAGGATTTCCTATCTGGCTTCCAAGCTGTAAATCCTTATGTTAATTTTTTAATGTTCACCCACTTTCCCAACCACTCCTGAAGAACCTACAGTTGTTTTTTTATAATATACCTAAGGGTCACGACAGAAAGACAAAATGCCACAAGCAAAGTTAATACAGAATCTGAGTCTACATTACATTCATTTCTCCAATATGGACAAAAAAAAAATGTTAAGTAAGAAGCCTCCTCTTGCAATTCCAGCTACAAAAAGTATCTTGGAGACTGAACTGAAAATGAACATGAAGTTTGCTTTATGCTCATCATGATTTGGTTCGTAACATGAATATTCAAAAATCTCACTCTGAAAAGTTATTTGAGGATGACCACTTTGGAAATTGAGTTTGCATATCATGAATTTAAACCAAGCCTATAACGTCACATACTAAACTATGGCATAACAATCACCTCATACACTGAACTACAGCATACTCAGCTTAAAACTTTCCCAACACTGTCACTTACGTGCTCATTGCACAGGCTCTCCAGTTTCTATTAAAGGTGAGAATAGTTGCCATCTCCTCTTTAGTCAGTTCAAAGTCAAATACCTAACAAGGGAACAGATGGAAATCACCTCTGAACAAATGAGAGATTGTAAGCAAAAACAAACAAAATCACGAAAAGTTCAAGAACAAGTCCACAGTGCAGGGGTGCTTGTTAGAATAAATGACTGCTTCATAAAGGAGGGAAAGGCAAGACAGCTCTCTGGATTTCTGAGACTTCACTAGCTGGAGTGGGGGAGGGAGATGAGCACGGAGAGAGAGGAATTATAAACAAATTTCAAGCTGCAGTTACACATGCCAGTTGTTTTAAGAAGTCTGGATAGCACTTTGTGCTGCAGAATGCCTCCATCCTTCACTTGTGAAAGATGGACCTTTCTGTCCTATTCCAAAGGAACATCTAAAGACTTTCATATTTCACCTAATGCAACTAAGATTCTTTCAATATGCTAACACTGATTTCAGTAAAGGATCACTGAATCAAGAGCAGCAACATGGTTTACAGACACCAGGACTATTTTCTTAACAGTGCTTGCTCTACATAAGCCTTTTGTTTTGGGCTACTGCGCTCTGGCCTCAAAGCAAGCTCTGTCAGAAGAGTCATCCACATGACATAGAACAGGAAGCATCACATAACGTGACTGCTAAGATTACCAGAGTAGTATTTCCAAAGCTTTGTTTGCTCTGCTCTCCAACTGTAACCTTAAGTTCAGCCCTCAGTAGGCAACAAGTAAACATACAGACAGAAAAATCTCGATCCTCTTGCCTAAAGACAACTTCAGAAGACTGAGAAAAGATCACTGCTTGCTCTGCAGTGGGAAGGCACACCATCCCTGAACATGCCATGCACCCAGGCCACTCCTAATTACTCACCTTGAAGTTCTCCACAATGCGCTGTGGCGTGACAGACTTGGGAATCACAATCACATTTCTCTGGATGTGGAACCGAATGAGAACCTGCAAGAGGCATATCCGTGAGTCAGACAGAGGATGGCTTTTGTTCAATGGCAAGCAGAGCCTGTTCCAACAGTTCTTTGCTGTAAACTGTACAACTCAGCAAAATTAACCCACTTTTGCAGAGCTGCATTTCACACCGTACCAAAATTCTATGCAGCACTTTTTGAAGTGCAAATAGAGAAGTGCTGGAGCCCTACACAAGTGGCCTTCTTGCTCCTTTCCCAGACAGGTTAGTGATACTCATTTCCCGTTCTTCCCTTCCCACCTATACTTTTAGTAGGTTATATAAGTTCATGTCTCTGCAACAGGACTTGAGATGGGAAGACTGAAACATGACAGCATCTGAAGATGCCAGAAAGCATTTCTTATTGACAGTCAAAGAGCCCTCATAAGCATTGTAAACAAACCTGCATTGTTACTTAACAGCACAAAAGAGCATCACTGTTGACAGGAAATGAAGAGCCAACATGTCCTCTACATTGTCATTAGATGTCCTTTATGCTGTGTTACAGGAAAGGGTATCCACTGTTCAGCTCCTACATACCTGTGCTGGGGTTTTATTGTGCTTGGCTGCAATCTCTTTAATCTTAGGGTCATCCAGAAGGGAAGGATCCTCAGGCTTAGCCCTACACAGATAAAAGATGATCAGTGGCAAGAAACCTCCACAGATCCAACCTAACAGAGATCTGTATCTGGATGAATAGTTAGTGGTGCACTTGCAGTCTCAAAAGTTTGAAGCATAAATTCATGCTAGCTCCCTTGCAAAGTGCAAAGTAATCTTACCATGGTCTGTCAGGAGAACCAAGAGGACTGTATGCTGTCACAGTAATCCCTTTGGATTGACAGTACTTGATCAGCTTCTCCTGGGTGAGGTATGGATGGCATTCAACCTGCCAACATGAGAGTACACAGATTGACAGCAATTTAATGGCTTTACTATGCTCCAGGGATTAGTTTTTAATCAAATCAAAGGCTGATCCTATTCTAGCTTAGAGTCTCTGTGCAGTATTACACTCCCTTTGGTTTTCTTATGTCCTCATCCCCTTTCTAGCATTTATACTATTTCTCCTTGCAGTGAGGAATCCCAATGACTGTAACACCACTCCTTAAAACTTTGCTGATCCATGTTATCTCCAAACTATGGAATGACCAGCTACCTAATTGCTTAAATGGGGCAGTTCAGTAAAATGCATACACAAGAGAACTGTAAAAATCTTACCAAGAGCAATAAGTACAAAGTCTCTTTTCACCCCCAATTAAACATGCTATAACTTTTTTATTGTTCATTTGGTTTTATTTGCTTTATGTCAATACTCACACTGAATACCTCCAGTTTGCAAATACAAATCTGCTGGATTTTAGACTTTCAGCTTACTGCCCATTACAGACTCTTTACAAACACATGTGTAGTAACCATGAATTTCCACAGGACTACCTAACAGAATACAGACTCCTTAACAGTAGATTTGTAGACTGGCAAGCTAATGCACAGATACACAGTACATTCATGTGTCAGGAGGCAGTGAATGAACATGAATATTTGATACTTTAAAGCACAGAGGTACTTTCAGGATAGTTCCACACCAGGAGCACTACTTTACTTTCAACAGGCAACATCAAGAACTTTGAACTGTCATGCGAGCCTTCGGCAGCCTGCTGCTGCATTTGGAGGAAGTCCCTGGAAACTTGTGCTACTGGCAGGTGAAGCAACAGCACAGACCGTGGGATCAGTTTACAGCCTCGTGGGCTTTATTTGTGGTTCTAACTGCATGTTGTTATCAGAAGCCTGCATGGCCGTTTCCCTTCTGGGGTATGTTGGAATAGGAGACAACAGGATACAGCTCAGTTTTTCAGGCAGATTATACATATTTCACTTCAGCAGCTCCAGAAACACAGCCACTCAAGAGTAACAGAGCATAGGGTTATTTTATCAACTATTCAATAGGTAGAATTTATGCAATAAGCAAGGGAAAGTCATTCTTACCTGTTCACTGACACTCATATTCAAAACTTCTGAGCCATATTATTTAGTCTTTTGTTTGGACCAGGATGAAAGCCTATGATTCCTTAAGGTACTTCAGCAAGTACCTTAAGCTATTGCAATCCACACTGTGTGATGATGATCAACTACTTAAAGATCTATTGAACTAAGTACTAATATCATTATAACATAATTACTACCTTGCCAAATTATTTCCTCACCACAAATGAAAGCAATCCACATATTGGATTTAAATTAAGAATGGGAATGAACACCAAATCCAGGCGGATTACCATATTTTATGTGAAGCAGCTACACAGAAAGGGTTTGCAGGAAGCACTATCAACTAGAACACCACTGATCACAGACAAGCTTTCATGTTTGCAAGCATTTCTGCAGAAGCAATAGGTTTTGAAGGACAGGGACCCATTGCTCTGAGCTTAACTTGGAAAACTTGAAAACACATGCAAGTGTGACAGTGCAAATTGCTGTCCTCTAGGCAAAAGACAAGGGTAAAGATCAACTACAGTGATGGAGGCAACGAGGTGTGGCATGTGTTAAAAAGTATCAAAGACTCTAAGTATCCTAAAAGTACATTGAGACAAATAATGAAAATACATAGTAAAGAATTATGAATTTTGTACTTGTCAGTGTTTCAGTTATGTTGGATAGACTGCCAGAGAGAAATCCTATTTGCTTTCTGAAAAAAAGGGTATTAAAATACCTTTTCAGTACATACGCCCAGTCTACCACAATAAAGTAAACCATAAACATACTATATATCTTAAAATTAGGTATCATTAACTGAGGCTGCAGTCCTTCAAAGGCCATAGCAATCAAGGGCAAACCTAGACAAGCTCAGAGCAATGGGTCTTTGGTCCCTGTCCTTCACGGGGGACTATCCTAGGTCCTATTCTCTTTAAAAACTTGCACCAGGCTACAATTTTGTTGAGTTTGCAGGTGATGACCAATTGGGGAAGGACCACTCAATACACTCAAGGGCAGGGCTTCCACTCCAGGAGGACTCACTCGGGCAAGAAGCCAACAAAAACCTGATGAAATTCAACAAGGCTGAACACAAAGCCCTGCACCTGGGAAGAAAAAGGCCCTGGCAATAACAAGCTGGAGCCTGACAACCTGCAGAACAACTACGCTATAAATGACCTGGAGGCCATAATAGGCTGAACTAAATGTGAGCCAGTGATGAGCCCTGGCAGCAGGAACACTGCCAGTAAGTTTTGGGATGCGATCAAATCCTCTACTCAGCACTTGTCAGACCTCCATAACACTGTGCCTGGCTTTCCCCCTTCCTAGCCCTGTCAGCAGAAGAAATATTGACAGACCATCATGAATTCAGCAGGGGGCTATGAGGATGCTGGGGGGCTGGAAAGCCTGCTGTACTGGGAAAGGCTGAGGAAGTTGGGTTTGTTCAGCTTGGAGAAGGGAATACTTCAGGTCTCTTAGTAACAGCTTTACAGTACCTAGAAAAAAATAATCCAAAGGCAAGCCAGGCTCTTCGGTGGCACATAGTGGGAGGACAAGAGACAACAAGCATAAGTTGAAACAAGAGAGGCTGAGACTGCATATAAGACAACTGCCTCCCTTACCCATATACTCAAGGCATCCAATTCTTTGTTAGGTCCTCAGTATATATACTAAGGTTTACTCCAATGAAGTTTTTAAAGCTTATCTGAGTTCCCACTGTCCTCATCATCTCCCCACTCCTTTCCTCGCCCCCCAGTAGAAACAAAAAGAGGTTCTGGAGCTGCTCCTTGCCAGATTTCCAAGCAGTAGTGCAGGAAGACCATAAAATTACAGCACCTTGTACATCCAAATGCAGTTAAAGGGTGGGATTGAGAGAATAAACTGTGTACTTTATTCTCTTTCTATAACCTTATTTCATAGGAAATCTTCATAAATCTTGAAGAAAGAAAAAAAAACCCAACAAACCAAACCAAAAAAAACCACCAAAAAAAACACCCAACCAAAACCAAACCACAGAAACCACCAAACAAAAACCACACCACCAGCCAAACATTTGCCTGCTGTCACACTGCAGCTTACCTGGTTATTTGCAGGCTTGTATTTCAGTCCTGGCTTGTTCAAGATTCTTTCAATCTGATCATGGTTAAAGTTGGAGATTCCAATGGCTTTTACCAGACCAGCATCCACCAGCTCTTCCATGCCCTAGCAGAAAGAAGTCAGAACCTAGTATATGACAAGGCCTGAAGAGCACATTCTTACTGACATGGCTTATTTCTTTCACAAGAAGCACAAAATAAGCTATTAGATTTTCAGAGTTGAAGTCTGAGGCAAAAAACCCCAAACCCAAACAGCAGCATTAATATTTGTGCCATGTCTCCCATTTCCCCAAAGCTCAGAGATTGATTCTTGGAGACAGAGGAAATTCACAGCAAGATACACATGGAAAATAATTATATCCAACAATCCACTATCATACCAGTGAGTCCTTCCAGGTTGTTCTACATACATGAGAATTTAGGCTGCTGAAGGTAATGTGGAAATGAAAATGTGGAAGAGACAGCCGAAAACAGAAGACATGATTCCCCTACTGAGGCTAAACTTACCTCCCATGTCTGTAGAATATCTGTGTTGCTGGGTATAGACATGCCTTTGTCATCTGTGGGAAACAGCTCCTCTCCTGCCTGTCAGTGACAAAGAAAATGCTTGAAACACTTTGGTGGGAAGTGAGGTTAACACCAGCCGGAGACCATGATATTACAAACTCCTACTGCAGGACATAACAGTATGTACATATGTATGAGATAATACTAATACTGATTATCTACATTCTTCAGTCTTTTGTCTTGCTTTCACATGGGATTATAGCATTTTCACCAACACACATTCCAGTGTGGACATATGCTTCCACTGGACAGTGTCTTCTGGTTCATCAAAATACATGTGGTGACACAGAACCCTTCACTTGTAGAGTTGTATCCAGTTTACAAGTTTATTTTCTGTATTATAAAAATACACAGTTCTTATACGAACATAATGAAATGCTTTACTAAAGTGTGTACTAAGAACCCACTTAGGACCTGGAATATGTTCAGTCTATACTGTACTAGATCTGCTGACAGATCTTTCGTGGGGAAACTCTTTGTTTAAGTTGCTGGCACAGGGAATGTTAAAACAGCCTGTGTTCCAGTTAGAACTATGTGCCAAGTATCAGCTTCATTCAAAGCTAGTTGTTTTCTACACCACAAAGCGTTTTCCCTTTGATAGTTTTGTCCATATGAAACTAATCTCAAAAATACAGATGCTACGGGAAACGGCTGATCTCAGAAACAACAAGTGGACCCTGATCAAAACCTTTATTGCTAACAGAAAGACTAAGCTTAGAAATATTAAAACTGAGACATCAGTTCCATTTGCATGCAGTCAGTAGAAGAATTAGGAACTAAAAAGCTTCACCTTTTGAAATCCAAGGTCTGTGGAACACTAACGCTCCTACAGCAAAAGTCAGTTCAGTCTGTACTGTATTAAAGGACTCAAGTGATTAAAGACAGAAATGAAAGACAGAAACATTCTTGGGTTCTGTAACATGCAGATGAAAATTTCTGTCAAGCAGCAAAGCACAGCTCTCCTTCCCACAAAGGAGGAACAGCATCAGCAGGTAAGCATACTTTGGATTTGTAGGAGACAACACATAGGCAATAATCAAAAGGACAACAACATAACTTATGCTTGAAGCAGTGAGGCCGGCCTCTATTCAAAGTCTACCTTTTCCATGATCAAAAGGGCTGAGGATGCCATGCAAGTAGGGGTCTCAGAGGTAGAGATCAACAGCCTGGCTGCCATGGCTAGAGCAAAGCTGAGTGTCAGAACAGTGCTGGTATACAACAGACACAAGATAATTTGTGTCAACTGAAGCAATTACTGGGCTGTAAAGCTGTAAAGCCTTTCAAAACTGCCAGTCACAACAGACAAAGCTGAAGGCATAGCTATTACTGTACCTTAAAACCAAGAGGCCAGTGGATGAGGTAGAGATCCAGGTAATCCAGCCGCAGTGCAGCAAGAGTCTTCTGGCAGGCTCCCTTCACCAGAGGCTTATCATGGAATGTGCACCACAGCTAGAGACAAGAAGCACACCATGATCTTCTGAGTTAAACCCCTTGGTACCCTTCTGTTCTGCTCAGAAGAGAACATCTGTCCCCTTTGGAAGGTGATCTGAAACTAGGTATCCTACTGATCTTCCAGCAAAGCTTGCTCTGCTAGTCCTGTGAGCGGGACTGGCCTGTAATACTGGGGGCAACATGTGCAATGGCAGCACACATGACTGAATGGTGCAATGGCAGACAGCAGAAGTAGCCTCATTTCATTAAGACGCCATTTAAGAAACACCTACTAGAAGGCCAGATACTGCATGAAAGAGAAGTGCATAACTTCATGCTAGGAAAAGTTTAAAGCATCACCTCTATCTGTGGTATATACCCTACATAATTTTCCATTACATGAGGAGGCAAAGTAGGAAGCTTGTCTCAGAAATGTCTTGAGTGATGTTCTGAACTGTTCTATGAAGCACCACAGAATGGGAAAGTAAAGAACTGGGGGGGTTACTATGGAAAACACAGGTGTCTCCTGGGATCCATACCTTACTGACAACAAAGAGGTCTTCTCGTTTCACAACGCCTTCCTTGATTTTTTGCTGGATCCCTTCCCCAACTTCATTCTCATTCTGGTACACATAGGCACAGTCAAGGTGGCGGTACCCAGCATCGATAGCAGCCATCACTGCAGCTGTTACTTTTCCTGGTGGGGACTGAACATAAAATATCCAAGAAACTCTAATCAATATATGTTGAAAACCATTTTCCTAGCAAGACAGAATTAAGAAATCCACCTCATCCAAAGCAATTCCCCAATTAAATAAAGATAAAAACCCCAACAACAGCTTAAAGCCCGCCTCCAGACATCCCCCAGCACCCTACCGCTAGGCAGTGCTCAGCCCAACAGCTTTGCCGAGCTGAGGCCCCAGCACCTCATTTCTTCGAGGCCAGTTCTTCACAGCCAGGCCGAGGGCTCCTCACTTCCCCATACCACTTCTAAAAGAAGCCCCCAGCAGCCGCCAGCCGGAGAGGCCTTAGCAACCCACGTTCGCAGGCAGAGCCCTGCAGCGGTGCAGGCACTCAGGCTGCTGCGAGGGGTCAGCGAGAAGGGAGGGGGACTCGCGGTGCCACACGGAGCGGGGTGCCCGGCTCCCTGAACCCCCGGCCCGGGATATCGGCGGCACAGGCAGCGCTGTGCCTGGGCCCGGGGTGGCCGCGGGGACAGGCCTTAAGTCCGGCCGAGCACTGACACGGCGGTCAAAACTGCGCCCACAGGGCCCGGGTCACCCCCAGCCGCCCTCCATCCCTCACAGTGCGGTGCTGGTGCAGGGGCACCCGTCCAGCACGGGCGGTAATGGCTAATTGCAGGGCCGGGCCGAGCACATCCGCCCTCCCGCCGCCAGCGAAACGGAGCGGAGGACACAGCGACGAGTCCCGTTACCTTCCATGTGCCCAGCCCCAGGATGGGCATCTTAGCCCCGGTGTTCAGCTGCACATACGTCGCCATAACTCCACACGCACTCAGCAGCAACACCACCACCGCAGCTGTATGCGCAGCGTCTTTAATAGCGGCCAGACCCGCCCCTCCCCGACGCGGCGCGGAGTGGCGGGGGAAGGAGATGGCGGGGCGGTGCCGATGCCGATGCTGTACCCCGCAGCACAGCTGTGCAGCCTGGGCCTTGACTTGTGCAGCCCACGGCGGGGGTTGGGGTTGGAGGAGGCCGACTCTGTGAGCCTTGGTGCTGGGATGAGCCTCATGCAGACACCCGGGTTGTGTCAGATAGGGCTTAAACCGGGGCTGGGTTGTGTCTCTGCGCCCGGCTCGTGGCCCTGCCGCAGCACCTAGGTCCCTTCGTGTCCCCGGGACAGGGTTGGCAGAGGAGATGGGAGACAGATGTCTCCCTGCGCTCTTAGTTTGCGGGCTGTGGGACTCAGGCCTTTGCCCGAGCAGCATGTGCCCAGGGCAGGGATGGTGGCTTTGGCTGGTCTCCCTTGTTGGAGCCCGGGGACCCAGCGTGCTGGTACTGTGAGATGTCTAGAGAAACCTCATCTGTGGGAGTGGAGAAAACCTGTTCTCCACATGGGACAAATGCAGCTTCCACTTGAAGGTACACTGAGCTGTGCTTAGCAGTAACTTAGGATAAGGTGAGTTTAAGAAAAGAACTTTAAAAAACCCTCGCCCAACATTCAAAATAAAGTGTTCTGAAAGTTGCAGTAGAGAAACAGTGACTTCTTAATGAGTGACATAATGATCAGATTGTCCCTCCGCCTTCAGGGCAGCACTGAGGGCGTTTCAGAGTAAAACCCAGGGCTGTAATTGTAGGTGGTAGGTGGCCAGCAATCTCACATCAGAAAGGGTGCAGACAAAGGTACCCTGTTCTGCAGGAGAGGTTGCAGCGCAGTGGAAAAACCCAGGCTTGCCCGGGAGGGTTTGCTGCTTACTCAGACATGGAAAGCTTCCTCAGGTGCGAGCGTTTGCTCTGGGTGCCTCTCCCACAGCAGAGGCCCCTGCTCACTGCAGCTCAGTATTTTTTGCTCCATTTAACTAAGGGCAGGCAAGATAATTGGTTTTCCTTTTTAATGTTCCTGCTGTTTTGTGTCAGCACCATCAGCCGTCCGTGGCAGGATGCAATGTGTTTTCACGTGTATCACAAAACCCTTATGTAACTCTGAGTTTACCTCTGGCCGTTTGGGTTTGGTTTTCCCTGGTGTTTTCGGTGAGAGATGTCTCCATCTTGTCACAAGAGGCTTGAGGCCAAAGTTCTGTATTTGATTTTGCTGTTCGCTCTCATGACTGGGAGGCTTTCCCCTTGCAGCTGTAAGGCGGGTTGGCTTTCCACCCTTTATCCCTCCTGAAGGCTAGGTGGGGGCCGCCAAATGGCAGCAGGGCCTTGGGGGAAGAAGTAGTGCTGCGTGTGTCAGCGGGTGACAGACAGTGTGGTAAATCCTGTGCACTGTGTCCTTCATAGCACAGCCAGCTGTTTCTTTACAGTGAATGCTGGTGATAAGGAACTGTGTGTGGGAGGAGGGCTTTTTCCACCCCCACCTTGATCCACATGCGGGGGTTTGCGCTGGAACAGGATGTGTAGTTTCATGGGGTTTTGATTTGTTTTGCTGCCTTGGCATTTAGTCACTAGGTTCATCAAGTGACTTTTGAGAGTGGCAGTGTTTGGTATCTGAGAAGAGCAGGGCCCAAGGGTATGTCCTTGTGGAGGCAGTCCTTACCAACAGAGACCCTGTGGCCTGCAAGAATAGCACAAAGGTAAAGGAGGTGACAGAGTTGCAACATGCAATCATTTTGACTCATAAGGAGGAGAGCTGCTGGGGTGTGCAGCTTTGAGGTTACTGATAGGTACAGGCATAGCTTAAGCCAGTGTTCTGAGGTAAGGGCACTGGGCAGCCTTGGGAACAGCAGCCTGCCCACCCATGAGCACTAAGTCACAGTAAGCAGGCCCCTCTGAGCCACCCTTGCCTCAGGGGAGGGATTGGAATGGACTAGCTGTCATCTGTGGTGAAAATGAGGGAAGCAGAGATGAGGACAGGGAAGGGATTGGTGTTTGGCTTAGATAGAGGCTGGGAAAGTGGAAGAAAGGTGTTTACTGTTTTGTTCTTCTGTGTTCTTTCTTTCCTCCTCTACCTGAATTGGTGAAATGAAGTCTGTGTTAATGGGAGGTAAATCAGTTTAGATTGCCCTCAGATGAGACTGTCTTGCCTGGGACTGTAGCTGTTAGAGAATGTGTGTGACACCCAGCCCTTTCACAGCCCAGAACTGGAGTAATGAGAAGGACTCCAAAAGAAGCCATGATCCTCCTGATCCTGGGAATACATTGTGGTGAAAGTGGCACAGCCTGTGTGTGTCCAGGGGTGAGTGCAAACAGTGCATGAATAGCTGGAGAAAGAAGGGACCTGGGGAGGCCATTGCTGAGTGGGAAGGTGATTGGGAAGAAACAGAGAGGTGCTTCCTCCAAGCTGGTGCTCCAGTGGCCTGGTAGAGTGCTGCCTCCACATGTAGGATCCAAAAGCACTGGCTGGGGAGCTGCAGAGAGCTGTGAAACAGGGAAGAAAGGTGTGCTGCTGTGGTGTGGCTGTGTGCTGAGCTTGCCATGTGCTTCAAATGGGGCTTCAGAGAGACCAGGATCGCTTAGCAGAGCAGGAGAGTCATCCTATTGACCTTTGTTGGAGTAATGTGTATAACAAGTGCTCAGGTGAAGGGGAAGCCCTTGGTCAGAAGTGAGCGCTGAATTGACCAGTTGGAAAGCTGTGTGCGAGGCAGGCCAGGCTGCAGTTGTAGGAGCAGCGAGTGGTCTTAAAGGGTGCTCAGAGAGGCACCCTGGCACGTCTGGGAGGAAACTGAGGACAGATGGCAAAGTAAAAACAAAGCCCTTCCAGGCAGCCTGAGTTGCAGTTAAGTAGGCCTGTGGAGGTGGAGTGCTGCTCCCCAGAGTGAGAGCACTCTCTTGACAGTCCTTTGCTCAGAATGACCTTACGGAAATGCTGAACACTTGCAGCAACTGGTGTCCCTGTAGTGGCTGTGGCAGTGCTGGGAAGCTGCAGCAAATGCGATGTACCTTCTGCCTTGGAAGAGCAGAGTTCTGGGGAGTTTGGGCTCTATGCTACTTGCAAGCACTGCCTTGCACAAAGGAGGAAGGCTTTAAGAATCTGCCTGTGAAGGCCTGTGTGGAGCAATGGCCCAATCCTTCTGATCCCACAGATGAGACACCCCCACAGAGGATCTGGGAAGAAGGAGGTAATTGATTGCAATTACTTGGGCTGCTGGATTGTGTTTGCAGGCAAGGGGGAAGGGATGAAAAAGTGGTGATCACTGATGCCATGACTGAAAGCTCCAAGGTCTGAGCACAGTTACTGCTGCCCCTCTGGTATTGCCTGATAAACTGGTGGGACGTCAGGGAGTGACTTACATGTATTGTACTGGAGGGAGCATGCCAGAAGACAGGCAGGAGATTGGCAGCATGGCCAAGGGTAATGCTGGAAGTCCAGTAGTATGGTTAACCTTGGGAAAAGTTTTAGAAGGGATTGAAAAGCATGTTAAGAATGTTGTAGTGTTGTTCCTGATAAATCTGTTGCAGTGTTGTTCCTGATAATTCTGTCTGCTGGGAAGGAGTGGGTTTGTGATGTGTGCTATGTTCACATTGGTGAGATGTTAACTACCCTAGTTAACTGGTCTGCAGGGACAAGGGATTAAGTCTATAGTGAATATACATTAAGACTGTGATGACGTTAAAGGTAGCTTTTATATAACGGTGAAACAATTCTTAATTTATCTTTCAGTGTGGTGAAGGGTGGAATGCAAAGGACATAAATTGCAGTGGGTATCAGAGAGTGGTGGTGGTGTCCTGTCTGTAGACCATGAACTGCTCAGTGCCAGACAGAACCAATTCCAGCTACCTCTGAAATTGATGTAGACACCCTATCTCATGCAAGAATTTAAGCCCATGGTGCCCTGGCTCTGGCACACTGTTAAAAAACATAGATGCACTCTTGGAAGGAGGTCCATGCTGAAGAGGGGAGTGCAGCTGGAGGATGAGCTGTGCTGGAGCAAGGAAACCATCAGAAGGCACTGCAGGCACTGAGTGAGCCATGCTGGAGAAGGGAAAGAACAGTGATCTAAACCTTTGGCTCTTCCTGCACCATAGCAAACATGGTACCTTTATGGTTCAATAAAAATGTGTATTCAGTCTCAGCAGAGTTGTGTTGCCTCAGCCTGGGGATCACTAAGGGTTTCGTGGGTTGCTTCCTTCAGGAAGCTGCAAAACATAAGTTCTTGGGTTATGTGTTCATTAATTGAAAGTGAATTTTCAGAAAGAAGGTGGTAAGAAGCCTCTTTTATTGAACAAAGGTTTTACTGTTTTCCCATGAAACCCAATGTGCCACTTTATGAGTTTGGTCGC